>JARJDU010022709.1:0-10201 GCA_030264695.1 Lissagria laeviuscula | reverse complement strand
TGGAAAGGCGGCACACACGAGAGAAAATTCTCCACTATTTATTTAATAGATTGCTATAAAATTTTATTTATTTATTTATGTTTAACGCGGTTCGTTTGATGGGTATTGCTAGCAAAACAAAACTACCAAAAAAAATCACCAACAAAAAACCTAATAAAACCTAGTGATTTATTTGTCATGAAAAAAGTATCAAAAATTTTGCACGGTCTGCGCATTTAACACTTGTGTAGAGTACACGGACTGCACATGGAACATCCCTTTTAAAAAAATAAATTAAATATAATCTATACAAATTGATATTCGTATTTCATTTAAATAAAGCTAAAGCTTTAATATGACACATGTTGTGAGTGCTGGCTGTGGCGGCTACAGAAGGCGGGGGCGGCGACAAGTTGAATTTAATAAATAATAACTGCGAGAGCAAGCGGTGAACGCGCGAGCTCGGCTGTCGTCAGGTGTCAGCCGAATATTATATACAAATGCCATTTAATGCCACGACAAATTCAACATTAATTCCGCGGCTCGTTACATTTTTCATCGCGCGATTTTCTACAAATGCACCGAGCGACGAATGCAAATAATATGCGAATTAAACTCTTTTATATAAATAAACGATTCATTCCATACCGAGTCCTTTTTTCGATCGTTAAAAGTTTTAATTAGTTTCGCGGAATAAATTATCAACACGTGCGGACAACTATTACCCACGCAATGCAATTAAAATTACATTCGCATTTATTGTAATTAGAATTATTATTAATTATTAATAAATGCAACAACATAAATTTATAATAATTCTTAACAAATAGAAACTTTTTCTTTCGATATGCATACGAAACCATTTGCTTTTTGAAAAGTTGATGTTCAATGCGCAGTCCGTGTACGTATGACTACAGCACGAATGGCATATTTAACCAAAAAGTTGAGTGAGAACTTATGTACATGCAACATATCAAATGAATAATATAATATTCCTCCTTTAAATCTTTGATGTCCGACAGCACACTAAATAATCACATCTTCTCCTCGCATTAATTTTATTTGCGCGATGGAAATAACTTAATTGCTCGGGAGTACTAGCTCTCTTTCTCTCCGCGCTGAGTAAATGAAATTAAGAAAACCTGCATCTGCCGCCGACGGACACATCGCCGCCTCATAATCGCCTCCACTAACTCATATTTTTAATTTTATTACGCTGCGCAACTCGCCGCCGAGTCTTAAATTAACCTCAAAACCCGATTCTAATCTAATTAAAGTTAAACTAAATTTTAATTTTAAATTGAAGCTGTAAACACACTCGATTCCTTCATCGAGCAAGCAAAGGAAAGAGTAGAATCGCAAGAGGATGCATGAAGAGGATGTATGAGATGTGCAATAGGGAAAGCCAGAATGAGGGAGTATAGAGTACTATATACAGCAAAGACTCGATCAGGGTAGTTTAATTAATTTACCTAATTTATAATATGTAATATTGATCGGACGCAGCTAACTTGGCATCTATTATGAATAGTTGTGGGTGGCGAAGAGCGGAAGGGGTAGTTGGGCAAGCTCGAGCGCCGAAACGGCTTATCACACAGAGAACGCGGGCCCGGCCCGGCTCGGCTTGGCCTAGCCTGGCCTGCTGTGTTAATGACTCGGGATTTCAATTAAAACTAATTACAGCTACCCGGTAGACCGATCAATTGATTAATCATTTAATTAATCAACTAATTAACGAAGCAACGTAACTAATGCGTCTGCATCGGCGTATGTATGGCGCCGGCATTAGACTAATTGAATGCGTGTGCTGTGCGTGCGCGCGCACGCGTGTGCATACTCTAGATTCCGGCGAATGTCAGATGATGCCTGAATTCCGGTGTCATCTCTTTGAATCATTGAGTACAATTAAGTCAATGTAGATGGGTTTAGATACATGTTGCAATACTTAATGTACCGGAAATTGCGGTTTTGTTTTATCTGAATTACTGCCAACACGAGTTTCTCATGCAAGAACTGCATATTGAACGAAGTATTTACTCCCTCCCGTATTCTTGCACGTACTGCGCTTAGAATTGATGGTAAGCGCCCATTAATGAAAAAGTTGTATCCCCAATGGCAATTATTAGATTTTAGATATGAATACATATATACACATAGAGAACGCACCACATAGATTTTCGGCAAGCAATAAATCTATCGACGGGTGCGGTGGAAAGGGTAGTAGTTTCAGCTCAGCAACAGCAGGCAAACTAGCGGGGGGAAATAATAATAAATCGAACCTAATCACACGGCGCGCAGGCGATATCTTGAAATTAACGAACCGGTGTGGGTGGTAGAGCGCGCATGTATGCGCAATCACGCTGGGCACTGTCTGTGTGTGTGTGTGAGCGTGTGCGAAAGCGATGTTTGCCCTAGCAGGCGACATGTGTGTACAACTCGTTGTGTAGAGTTACGTGTCGCCGCATCGCAATTCGGCACACAGTGTTGCAAGTTGCAACTTGCTTCCGTGTTCCAACTCCAAACAAACGGATCCATCCACCCACGCACTTACTCATGCACACTTGTACATGCGCGCGGGCCTCCAACAAATAGATGGTCATCGCGCGCGTCCGACATGCGAGGATTATACATAAATAACTAATTGATTAGCAGGTATCGTAGTGATCTAATAATGTTACTAACTAATCAGCTAAACAAATAGATAGTGCACGACCATAATTCACGGCATCGCCGAGAGTAAATGCTCGTGATCAATACGGTATTGAATGCGGTATGCAAATAGGATGAAGCGCTGCGCTACGCGGCGAGAAGGGGCATTCCTGCAAATTTGCCGGATGCGCTGGGCAGCGACGACCGTTTCGCGCTGTTTCGTTTGTCCACGAGCGGCGGACGATGTTCTTGTCCTAGTTGGGAATTCGGAAGACATGCGGCAGCGCTCACTCGGGGTGGTGGCGGAGGCACGGTTAACATTGACACAGCCGGAGCGGGCTACGTACTCGCAATGTGACATCGCATTACGGCGCAATAATTGCACACACGTAGCGCTATCCATCCACGACTACCCGTCCCTCGCAACAACCCCCCAGGACCGCAAACACGGCTAATGTTTGGCGTGGATTAGGATCGGACATCAATGCAGCAGAACAAGCGCAAGAACAACGTATGCGTTTTGCGTGCAGCAACCAGGAGACTATGGAGATGCCAGCGCTGGGATGAGGGGCAAAGAGGAGAAGAGGGATTTTAAGCACCTGCGGTATTGAGTTCCGGGTTGAATTCCCAACCCGCACACAATTATTAGACTCCCTCATTCCTCTAGTTTCTAATATTGTCTTGTTTATGTCTATCTATAGACCACCATCATACCATCATGATCAGGTACCCTTGGCATATAGTAAACTGTCAGCTGTCACACACATATTTTTGACAACATCCACCCAACAAAACGTCATTTAGTCATTTTGGCTTCATCAAAATTCTTAATCACCCATTCTCAAGGTATCACAATCTCATCATTTATCCCTACCCTTTTAACATTACTATAATTTGAAACAATTTTAGAAAATATGACAAATGGCAACATCCAACTGCTCCTTTAACCAAGGCAATAGAAGAAATGACAACTACATGCACTTCCGGGATGAGCTAATGGAACTCCAGAATCTTTTAAAACTCTCGGACCGATGCAGAAGCGTAGTCGACCATTGCTTCGAGCAGAATTTCATTATTGCAAGTGCGCCAGAATTCCGTCAACCGAAAAAATCCGAATTTAAGGAATGTCTTGAAGTCGAGCTGGAAGACCAAGGTGATGACTCAACGACCATATCTTTGTCCTTGAATCAAACAGATAGTAGCAATACCTTCGAGGGATCTGACAAACAGGAGGTGGAGATTACTGAGGAACCTTGGAATAGATCGTTTTTTATTGACATAGCCACGGCATTGAGGTACAAAGTCCCGAGGAAGGTCCTAGAGCAGGACCAAACTGGGCGACTAATTGAATACAATGGGAATTTTATTTGCACTAATGATTTCGTTGATTGGTGGCTTAAGAAGGGGCCTACACCATCGGTATCAGGGTTGAAAAAGATTGTTAAGTTTTTTCGACGGGAACGAGAGAGGCAGATGGAGATCATTGAAATGTCATGCCTTGAGTAGAACCCGAGGAAGAAAGTAGTTATGTAGGTACTGGATTTGTTGTAGTTTTACATTGGATGATGGAATAAATCAATTTTAATTAGATGTATCGTATTGGTAGTAAAAAAGAGAAAGAGGAGATTGCACGGACTGTATTTTAAACGATCTTATGCGGACTGCACACAGAACACCAACTTTTCCAAAGCCATCATGATTTTTTATATTGTACCAAAAATAAAATTTAATTAACGCGAAACTAAGCGATAATAATATTCGGCGGGGAATTACAGCGGTGAAACCATCGCGGTTGGCATCGCGTCGTCGAGTATAGACGCAATATGCAATAATAACAGTAATAGCAATAAGTTTGAATTACATATAATAAAAATAATAATAAAAGTAAATGATAACCATAATCGTGAGCATAATAATAATCGTTGGCCTTGCTAGGGAGCCCGCTGCGACTGTGCTATCGCGACCCCTGCCTCCTCCACTCCTTCAGAATGCTCAACTTGAACTCCCTTTATAATCTATACTTGTCGAACGAACCACAAACTAACCTTAAACTCGAGATCTTTGTCGGTGCTTTCAGTCGAGATGCATATCCTAAAAATGCATTAATTTCGTGTACATACTAACGCCAAATTTATCCTGCAACCCTTCGTACCATACAATATTTCAAGATGGCGCCCATTAATATTTATTCGAGAAGTTCAGATAGGATGGTATTGCGACACCGGGATGGTTATCACTCACATTAGTGTTATCTTCATAGTGAAAGTTGGGATTGTAGTAACTGAGACAAAACACAATTGAGCTTTGCATTTGAATTATCTTGTTTTCACATGAAAATGAAAATTATCAAGCTCTAACATTAGGAATATTCAAGTACAAAAACGGAGCAAATTTTCTAATAAACTAGAATGCAAAAGTAAATCTTCGGACAAGTTCTAGTCAGACTGATATCGAGTTTCGAAGAAAAAAATTTGAAATATTGCACATAATTTATAATTTCAAATAATTTAAAAGTTGAGGAGTTTGAACTCTGAAAGTGTATATATGTACATTCTACGAGTATATTTAATCTTATTATATGGCTGAAAGATTTATCGCAGTTTTTTGCTTTGCAAGTAGATACAGCAGAAGCAACAGCAGCTAGAGGAGCTTTTTTAGTCCGTTGTGTGTGCAAAACGAGCGCGGTTTGGCGCGTCGAAATGAAATTTGCCGATTTCCACCGCCCCCGGACCGAACCAGTGTGGCGGCTAATGCTAGCTACGATGCAAAGACGTTTGTTACAAATTCAAAAAGTAAAAATACAAAGATGTAGCAGCAGAAGAAGAAAAAGGAAACGAAAAGAAGTAAGTACAAGTATAATGGCAGTGAATAATGTAGAAGTATCAGGGAGTCACTGACTTCGCATTGAACATATGATTTCTTCTACTCGTGTACATATACAAAATTAAACAGAAAGCGATTTTTGCATTATTATTGCAAGGCGATTAAAAAGAAGAGAATGTTTATATAAAATAAAAGAGAGGAAGGATGTGATTCCCCACTTATATAGCCACCATATAAGGATGGTACATTTCTCGACCACTACAAGAGTAACATGTTGCCAAAGTAGCTAATGAGTGGATCAATAGGCGGATGGATGATAGGTGCGAGGAAAAATAGAACAAACAACATGGGAATAATAACAAAAGCATTGGATGGGGGAAGGTAAGCGACGCTCGTACCTTTGCACCTTTCACCGCAAATTTAAACGCGCCCTTCACACTATTCTAAGTAAGATATTTTACAAGGATTTTTTTACTACTAAAAAAATTAGACGTACGGAATACTACACACAAGAAGTTTTACACGAACGGCATATTGAACGCCAGACCGACTTATAGAAATTGTACACTTACTGCGTATTGAACAAAATTTGGACCGAATCTATAACAAACTGTTTGACAATTGTAGTAGATTTCCCGTATATTTATTGAATCTACATAGGGATTACAATTAATTGAAAGGGATTGTATGGAGTATCAAGGTAGGCGTAGTCCACCTAGATCGGCACCTCCTCGCTGCCCGGAGGCGGCGGCGGCAGGAGTAACACGTCGAAGTGGATGTTCTGGATGTTCGACTGTATGTTCGGTATCAATAAATAATAAGAGATAATCAAATAGGTGCGCTGCATGCATGGATCGCAAGCGGTGTGGCGCGGTGTGAGTGCAATGCATAAATACGAATCGCTCTTGCTGCTGCCCCCGCGCCATAACCATGAATGTAATGCATGTGCGAGTGTGTGAGCTTCCTCTTCTGCGACGCATGTGTAGATTTCATACCTGCATCGAATGTGCGCAAATATCCAGGCACAGTAATATAAACTGCAAACGCACACAAACACTACTAGAGCAAAGGCATATATCTCGCGCGCATCTCTGCATCGCTTTTGTTTGCCGTCATGTATGGGGGAGGCAGCTGCCACCACCACCGCCACAACTGCAGCCGCTGCAGTCGCAAGCCCCGAGAGATGACGCATACAAAAATGCCGGCCGGCCAAAACATTCAATATGTTATCATTTATTGATTGCTCGATAAATAAAACAAAGCAAAAAGAATAAAACCGAACGACGAAGCAAATCGTAAAGTCATTTCGGCGATTGTGCGTGAGCGAGGGCGGCGATGGTAACGCTGCCAGACGCAATTTTACCTCTGGCCGTGTGTGCGTTCGTTTGTGTGTGTGCCTGTATGAAGGGGCATAAGTGTGCGATGAACGATGAATCGAACAGAGCGCAGGCAAAAAATTAAAATAAAAATCGCGAATTCGCGTTCGGTAACAACAACGCGCGGCATTAGCAGAGGCGGCGGGCAGTTCGACGAATACGAATACGACGAATACGTTTTTGGGAGGCGGTCGTGAGTGCCAGCCCCCGGTGCCTACTGCCAACGTCCGTCCACGTCGTTCGTCCGGCACACATACGCCGATCGGTGGCGGCGGCAGATGAGAAACAAACAAAAAACAACAACAACATATAACGGCAGCAGCAGCAGCAGCACAACGTTCGCTCATATTTCAAATGGCTATTTTTATTTGTCTGTCAAACTTTTTCCGCATGCCTGAAAAATGTTTAATTATTTTTGCGTTTTTCCATATCGGAGGAATGGCGGCAGTCGGGACGGGGGACAGAGGCGGATACGTTCGTTCAGTTCGCATCTATATCGTCGATATTTCATTTTGAAAAAAATGTGTCCGGACGAGTGGGTCGGCAGGGAGTGTAGGTAGATCTCCCCATCACATATTTACATTCTAGGCGTTTGCACCGCCTCTCACCCCCCTATCCCCCCTTACACCTGCATCATTACAATTGCTTCAGATCAACACGAACTGAATCTTAAACACGCGTACGGCATCTAGAACACTGCACGGACTGCGTCTTGAACGCTAGACGAAAATTCATCTATTCATTCTGCCCCTATATTTATACAGAAAATTGTCTTCATACAAACAGTAAATAATTCATTACAGCTTCCCATGGCTAAAGCAAACAAGAGTCAAAGCGCCAAGAAATCACCAACTGACACGAGCGTTGCCCTTGTACGCAACCCTCCTAACAACCAGCGTTTTTTTTTTTTACGACACGAAGAAAAAAATTACAGCGAGACGAGTTTCTATTCATCTAAAAAATATAAATAATAAATTACAAGGCCCTTTGAACGCGCAACGAGTTTACTTTGTGCTCGCTCGCATTTGCGGTTTGCGGATTCCCATATTCGGAACTGAGTCAAGTAAGTACTCACAATTATCCTCCCTTGTCCATGCATTTTCAATCAAAAGTAGGCAGCATGCATATATGCCAATTGAACTCACCTAGAACAAAAAATAAAGAAGAAAATCAGAAACGATTCTATATGATTCTGCAATTTCAAAGCTAATTGAGCACAAATGAAGAAAATATTCTAGAAAAGCCTCTAGAACATTCTAGAATAATGGTAATTATATGTTAGTATAATATGTCATTAAGGCATATGCAAAATGTATAAATTACGATTTGAGATATATACGTACAGCGGTGCTGTGCGAAAGGGGCGCATGCGCACACTGTTCGCAGAGTTATAATAATAGTGCATGCAGTTTGCAGCACGCCATAGAAATCGGCGTTGTTTGTGCGTTATTAAAATGAAATTATTTGTATAATTAAATAAAACCATTAAACTTATATTAATGAGTTTTAGATGATACGTGGGAAGAAACGCAGCGCTGCAATATTTTCATATTCTGCACTGGCTTTTGTCTGCAAATCTGCTTCTTGTATTAAAATAAAACAAAAAAATCAAGAAGAAGAAGAAGAAGAAGAATCGCCAGGATTTTATATTTATATTATACTTGAAGTACAGTACTTAAACATATAAATAGACTTAGTTCCAACCGAAGAAACGAAATGAAAATATTTGAAGAAAGAATAATCAAAAAGTTTAATTGAAACGTTTAGTTGAACATTTTAACCAGTCAAAAACGACTTAGACAATACTTAAGCTTAGCAATATTAAGTTTTTGTAGTTTTGCGTGCATACTGGAACGCATCTAATGACTAGAAACATTCGCAAAGTTTGCTTGTTGAGAGTTGTTGAGCGTAAACGAAGCCAACGCGATGAGTATACGACGCCAACCAACATTGAAGTAATAATATGAAAAAAGTTGGAACATTGTAAAGGATGCAGTATGCACAATAACGAACATCGGCGTGCGGCGGCTCATTGCTATTTAATTTTCCATATAAATCGAGGAAAAGAGCAAATTTTCACATGGTCCCACAACACACATAATAGTTATTAACTCTTACCGCTTTACGCACTTCATTGCACGTTATTAAACGCTAATCTGCGCAATAACCCGTCGAAAAGGTAAGCAGAAACATGTCGCATCCCCCATTCTACAACCTTTTCAACCCGTCAAGCATTCATAGCTCGCTCGTGCATCTTTTTCAATGAAAAAAATACTACGGGTTATAATAATCTAGAGTTCAATATACAGTTTGTTCACATATTCATATGTGATTTTAGTCTCAATATCTGATTATAATTTATTAAATTATATAGACTTCAATGTAATTAACGTTATAATTAGATAGGTATTAGTATTTTGGCGTGATAGACCTATACTCAGGTGATGTTTGTTGTCGAAGGCAAGAGATTATCAAAGCTCGGGTAGTCCAAACCATACGCAAACATATTTACCATAAGCTTCCCTCGTATTATAATAAATTAATTTGCATATCTATCGTTAAATTATATCATTTGGCGTTGTAGAGATTTGGTGTAATCAGACTAAATTCACTAACAATATGATCGGTTTCTAAACAAGTTTTTCAATGAAAATTATCTCCGGAATTATTAAATTTAATCAGAAAGTTTTTGCTGAGGAATAACTTGTATTTGCAACATTTTCATTAAAAATTTTGCTGTTTTTGAAATATTTGGAAATAGAATTTTTTAACCGGGCGATAAACAGTAAACAAACGGTGCTTTCAGAAATCAGTGAAAGATGATTATGACAAAAACTATCAAATTTAACGAAAAAACTATATACCCACACCAACAACAACTTACAAAAACTTTATTTTGGATTTTAACTTCGAAAATGCAACGATTTAGATATATAATGCTAAATATTTCAGAAACTATTTAATTAAACGAAAAACTTAAAAATACAATTGTTGTAAAAAATTTAATAATGAAGAACTTTTAATTAAAAAATTTTCCGTCAAAATGCGCATGTCTTGAAATATTTGTAAATGACACAAAAATGTTTACAGTGTGATGAACAACAAATCTTGACGTATGAGTTTAGTGCTAAATATTACCGAAACTACTCAAATTTAACGAAAAAAAGTTTTAAAACAATTTTGCAGAATTTAATATGCTACAACTTTTATTTAAAAATATAACTTCGAAAAAGCATAGATATTGAGATATACCCAAGATTGCATCGCAAAAAATGGCAGCATATTTTTACTGTGTGGTGTACAATATAAAATCCTCTATAGTTTAATGCTAAATATTTAAGAAACTGTGAAATTAAACAAAAAAATTATAAACA
>JARJDU010022626.1:0-14507 GCA_030264695.1 Lissagria laeviuscula | reverse complement strand
GAAGAGACTAGACCAGAGCAATGTATTCGATGTGCCTGGGATATAAATGAAGAAATAGTTGAAATAATGTATTTTGGACTTTCGTTATGCATTCATTATGCAAACGCACCTGCGGTCAGGAAGAGGGTTTTGCGATGGGCTTGCAACCTATTCCCGTAATATGTAAAAATTGCATCGAAAACCAGCATGACCCGGTCAGGCGGGGAGAAAATTAGAGGGCATAGGCCCAACCTAGGGCTGTTACGCCGTTGGAAGATGGAACTGCTGGGTCATTCTGTTTTTATTTTCTTGCAATTTACATTGTTTATGTTTTAATTTATATAGCGATTATTTACTTAGCATGTAGGTGGTATATTTTTGACGTAATCTACATGCATTTGTGAATGTTTTTATCCAAAAATTGTTGGCCGATTTACCGAAGTTATGATTATTTTCCAGCTATCGTCACATTTTGTAAACTCAATGCTAAAATGAAATGAACAAGCTAATAATGATAGGTTAAGATTTAGCGGACCGCTTGTAGATAAAAATGCCTACATTTGAACTTTGCACAAATTCGGTCAAAATGAATTTTATGCAGCCTAATATATAATGGATGGATCATTATATGCAAGTTATACATTTTATCTAGAATAACTTCATAATTAATCCAAATTTGAATTAATTAATTAATTTAGATAAATATAGACATATGTCACATTTATTAACATCAATAAATCTTGGTTTATTTTAGTTTTTATCGTTCTATAGTTTGGCGTTATCTGAATAGGGTTGATTGGGGATTGTGCTAGACCACACACATAAGTTCCTATCAACTTGAAAATATATTCGCTAAACACCAAGCAAAAATAATATTAAGCTCGCAATGTTTTCTGGTAATTCGCAAACTTGCATATTTCCCAGTTATGAAGTAACTGGGATAAACGAGAGAAGAATCTTAATTTATGATGAATGCAAAGATGCGACGATGGCAATAAACTCGGGTTGATTATTAAATAGCCGAGGCTTCGTCGCTCTTATCCTTCAACAAGTAATTACAATAAACTGAATTTTATAGCTTATTTTGATACTCGGCTTGCACTTGTGATGTAGGATTATTATTTTAAAAATCAATTTGCTACATAAGAAACAAGTTAATAATTACAAATACAAACAAATTTCAAAAAAGTCTTAAAATCATTTTAATTTGTATTATTTTTAAGCACTTGATTTTGAATACAATTTTTGATCGGAATTTAAACCATGAACGCGCGCAGGGTTTAACTACGAGGTCGCAAAAAGACTCATAGCGTCGGGACACATCGATACTAAGGATTCTTGGCCCCTAATATTTATAGTCGAATTGCTAATACGACAGGAACCATTTACAAAATTTTTCGTCTTACGCCCTAGGCACGCGGTAAGATTTGGAACTCCACTTCAGGGAACTACCACTGATATAAAAAAACTATTAATGGTAGAACTACAGAAAAAAAATCGAACTGAGCGTGGATTAAATCCACAGTTTCATCATACTTATTCTCGTTTACGCTTTAAATAAAATTATTTTTTTAAATCCTATTTAAGCAATTTCCAGTTAGTTTTCAAGCCACTGAACATTTGTTGTTTTTTTTTATATAATAAATAGAAACACCACAATTACATGTAGTATTATTTCATGTGATTTTTGTATTACCTTGTGTGTCAAGGCGACGCCCAATACCGGTAATTCCCTCGCCTACCATATGAGGTAGCAACGCACAGTTTACCATTAACTTTAATTTGAAGCTTCAAGTGAAACCATCATACATACGCTCAAGTACACAGGGTATGCCTACTTAAGTATTAAACACAATGGTGCAGCATTCATTGCACAATTAATTATTATATTTTAACTTTCGACATGCTAAAAAACTGAACATAATTAACCTCTCTTTGTACGTGTATATATATATATATATATATATTTCTGACAATTTAATTTAGCAAATTATTTATCATTTAATAATATTTTATTGTTAACAGTTATTTATAATTACAAAAGCGTCGCGTTTAACTGTTCGTTTCTCTGCGTATTAATAGCGTTGTTAAAACGGCAACATTGCCTTTTATTACTTTGTTTTATTAATTATAATTTATGTAGCAAATGTACATATATTATATTAACTTCGATATAAGTAATTATAAATTATTAATATAATATGTAAAGTTTACACCCGAGATTAATGAAATGCGGTAAGATATCTGTTATAATTGTTTCATTGTTGCTTATTTTTGATAAGGCAAGATAACTAAGATTATTAATAAACTATCCTATACTATATATATTTAAGTTGGCAATGCTTATTTATACACATATTTTATTAGATTGATAGTTTTTACAAATGGGGTATAATAAGTGAATTTGACATTTGCTAATTTTAATAGTATATTATTTGATTAGTGAGTAAAGTGGTGTAATAATCACAACGAGATGTTCTGTGGTTGTTTTAATTAAATGATCGTGGTTAATGTTCATTGCACACCAAGTGTATATAGAATGTGTAATAATATGAGCTATATATATTTATAAAACCTTCTATTGGCATACTTCTTTATATACAACCTTCGTCCCCACTTCCACAACTCATGCACTCATGGCCACATATTTATTAAATTTAAAAAAAAAAACTCAAATATTGCAAAAATACTATATCCCTTAATCCTCCTCTTTCTCTCCATTGACAGCCTTCTGCACACGTTTTGCCTCTCCCCTCCCTCATCTATCTAGTCTTGCATCCTTTTGGTGCCACACACCCATTCCCCTTTCACACCCTTACACTCTTTAGCCAAATGTTTCTACGTATCCCTGCCTTCTTCACATAACACGTATCTTCCATACTATTCTTTTCTCCTACCCATACCTAGCTCTCGCCATCATCTACTTATTCTCCAGCTCCATTTCATATCCACCGATGTACCTCGGGCGCAAGAATGTCTGCACTCCGCGAGCAGTTCAATCCTACCCTGTCCCTCCTGCAATTCTATCACCATCCCTCTCCATGATCCTCCCGTTTCACTTTATTGTCTATAGCCCGTTTGCCATTTCCCGGCCTTCTCCGACAACTCCACTCGTCCTTCCCAACGTCCGCTTCTCATTTTCCTACCACTCTCCCTCCTCACTCTTTTCACACCACTCCCATACATACCTTACCAGTCTTTTCTCGCTCTGCCAACTCATCCGCTCCTCATATCTTAGCACCGTACACAACAGGCTCCCATCTTGCAGTCATCCACCCCGATTCCTGAAGGACGATTTACCTCGACGTCGACTGCTCCCGCCTTATCAAGTCCTCCAGGAATCTTTCATGTTCCTTCTCCAGCACCTCCCACCATTCATTCAGTCCTCACATTTCTACTCTATACATTAGAATCGGCTTCACACTTGCATTCCATATTCTTACAGCCATATGCTAATCCCCTTCCCTTCCACATTCTCTCCTATTTACACCTTGCCGCTTTCCATGAGACTCTCCCCTTCCCTTGTATTCACCCGCCCCTTCTGTACATTTAAATCTGTACAATATAAACTTACAACTTGTATAACAAATACTTTATTGAATTGTTGGTGAAAAATATTAACATAAAAATCGTGGATTTTTAAATACACAAGTATTAAATGATTGTTGAGGAATTTTAATCTTTATCCGGTTTGGTCTCGTCAATATTAAAAAATCTTGGAATATGATGGGTTAAGAAACTAGTAAGTAATGAAATAATAGGAAGATAAAATGTGTCTTCTTTGCTTCTGAATTGGTAACAAAGTCTACCAATCACTGACGAGTAGCAATAAATGCAAAACTGGTCTGCATTTGACTTTGCTACGAATTAATTTTTTTCTTTCTTAATAAGCGTTTTTTTCTGGAAGTACTACAAAGCATAACATTCTGCGTTTTTATTCTTCTCATTTTTTTAAAATAATTTAATTTAAATTATTCATAATAATATATTTCTTTTTTTATTTTCCAGGATTTGGTGATGGTTACCAAATTCCCATCGACGGTGGTAAGTTATCAATTCATAACATTATTTTAAATCGGTACTATAAAAATATATTTCACGAGATATAATAATCGTATATTATGGACTATCCTGCTATCATTTCCCAATAACAAAAAAAATTAAAATAATATTTTTAGTAATAATCTGTCGGATCTAAGTCATTACTTTACATGAACATATAACTCATATGACCTACTAATTGATAATCAAAAATATTCCTTTTGCATAATCGCCAAAATTCTATCTATATGTCAAAATTTCATGCAAATTGTTTCACAACAGCGACAAAGTGTTGTTATCGCATAGTGCATAGTAATTGTTTAAGCTAGAGCAGTGCTTGCATATGAACATAATACGAAAGCATCGTTCTCGTGACATTAGAACGTGTCTGGTGTTCATGTCACATCACAGAAACATCAATTAACACCCTAGCAGGAAACGATCCCCTTCGGTCGAGCGCACTAGACGAGCGATAGCGTTACCTATTGTCCTGAATCCTTTATAGGACTCTCGAAGCTTAACCCTATGATATCCTACCTAGTAAAGCTTTGCTAATATCTTCACTTCATCTCAGGTTATTTATTCATTCAATTTAATCTGCTCTTCAAATATACATTCATTCATTCGATATAGACATATAAAATATATAGTTTGGTTTACTTAATAAATAAATAATAAACGAATTTGATTCTTTAACTGAAGTAATGCGTCTATTGTCGTTTAGAAATAGTAGAAATCGCAAAGAATTATAGCGAAGCGAGAGCAATAAAATCACAAAAAGCGATAAATAACAATGAGGAGCGAGCGTCCTACGCTGCAAGACATTAAAACGCAACGCAAGCGACGGGAATGCATTCGCGATGAAAGAGCGGGAATCCCAGACACGAAATAAGGGATGCGGGATGCAGTAGGACTAGTGGTCGTGCTTGCTCATGCTTAAAATCCACTTTTACGATCGGTACCACCACCTCATCCAGTTTTTCGTTTCTCCTTCGACGTTAAATTACGTTTCGAATATTTCACCATCACAATTCATCAAAAAATGAAAACTGAAATAAAAATTATAGTAGCCGCCATTTTGAATAGGCGCGCATGCGCATCATTGTGGCTATATTATAATATTGCCAACTTGCGCGCACACCGAATAATAAAACTTGGCGGTTTATGTCTAGACCGTAAATCAAACCTTTGTACGCACTCCCATATAACATGTGCAACAAACGAAATATATCCATAAGAATTATTTTATTATTTAAGGGGTTAAACGTTTTTGCATTCCAATGCACCTCCAATGTAGGTAAGCTCGTCATGCGCTCTTCACGACTGCAATTATATATTACATATTGCATATATTGAAAAGCAACAACGGCCTCTTCAGCGTTAACACACACACAAAATGCAACAAAGGCGTGCGAGTGTGCAAAACCAAATAAAACGAAACGGAACAAGACAAAAATCGCAATGAATTATAGGAAATACTAAACAATGAGCTTTTGCTTACGTTTATGCTTTACCCGCCCCACTTCGTATGCGATTTACGCGTTTGTCAGTCATTCGGTCATCATTGACATGCAGCAATACAAGCAATACTATGCTGATGAGCTTTTGTAATCCCGAGTCCTTTATTGTTGCCTTCTCTCCCAATTGAAAACTAAATGCAACATCGTGTTTAACGACCCTAGCTAACGAAGAGCGTTGAGGTATCAATGCTGAGCTGGTGGCGTCCGCGTACTTTTGTGCATGCGCGAGTGGAATAATAGAAATCATAAGCAGATGTATTAATATTTAAGCTGCGAAATCGTAAAAATCGCATAAAACCAGCCTGACGACGATCGATCGTAAATTAAAAGCCCATCGAGCTGACAACAGAAGGAGACGCGTTGTTTTCTTCGCGCGGTGCTAAATTTTTAATGTTTTCTTGTGAATAATGCGCAAGTTGAGGATGAATATGAAATTCATGTTTTGTTGATGGTAATATTTATATATTCATAAATGTATCCGGTTCGTGGGACCATATAAATAATTAATTTAATGTCTCGTTAAAAGTCGATTTATTCAAATCAAATTTAAAAATTCAGTCTTGACACGTAGTAGAAATTTAATAAAAATTGTGGAAATATTTGGAAAAAATTACTTGGGTGTTTAGCCAATTTTGAAAATTATACAAACACATTTACATATCAATCAGTTTGAAATCTTCTTGAAAACTTTGTTTTTTCAATGTTTTAACAGCCATCAGGATTATAGGCAATTTTAGAAATTATAGGTAAATGCATATCAGCGCAACGAGATCCTGTTCGTAGATAGAGATAAATATCTATTAAAAACATGTTGGAAACAGGTAGAGAGGAGTGAAGCAGTAAATTTGGAAAATTTCGTGCGGGATCGCGGCTCGTAAAGTCGACGACGCGAGGTGTCGCGACGCTTTATGTCCTCTGAGACATCTTCGCATAATCTTGGCGCTTTAACGTCGCACGAGAATTGCGTTTTGTTACGGCCACCGACAACAGACGCTGCGCTGTGCTTCCTTGCCATCAACATCAATATTAACATCATCGCCGACGATGAAAACTGCTACTCGACGAGACAAGAAACGCACCAACAGAATGAAGACATCTTGTAATTTCTATCAAAGTTTTATGTGCCATGTACGTACTAATTAAAAGCATAGCTAAGTCTTATACCTTTATTTTCAAAGGGCCCAACCTGTTCAAATTTCGGAACACAGAAGTTTCATCTTATCTAACTAAATTTGAAATATATATAATATTTTTTAAATGGGAAAAATAAAATATATACTCCTGCAGAATGGAATAATTAATAGTGTATCTAGAATATTCAAGCGATGGTTAAACACGCGCGCATAAACCGACAATGAATTCAAATTAAAACTTTATAGCTGTGACTATTGTCGGATTATGGTTCTCGGCGCGGCTCGCACAATATGACAGCGCGAGGTACGCGCGTCTTGGACGCGTCTCTCCCGCGGAAAAGGAATAAATTCCCCATCGCCTGCAATTTCTGTCCATATTTCAAGCGTTTTGCAGGGTTTACGATGCGACACGCCGTTTTCGGTACGTTTTGAGGAAGTTGCGCGCCGCGCTCGCCGAATGTCAATGATATTTCAAAATTATGACCGTGTACATGCGATTTTAATGTCGTCACACTGTTACATCAGTCGCTGAAAGCAAGTAAGCAGCATGCTAGACTGACGAGAAGAAGCAGCATTATTTTCGGTTTATATGTTTTAACATTTTACGATAGGACAAATGGCAGGAAAAGCTACTGCTCACTTCTCTCACTGTTTAATGTCTGCATTTGAGGCATTTTTTGGTATTTAAAACCGAAATATTTGCATTTTATAAGCAAGAAATTGAATTGATTTAAATAAATCGCAACATGTAATCAATATTTAAGTGATTGTTATTAATAATTAATTTTCTACATTTTTATCTTCCATTTAATTACTTTATACGTAATATATATTGGCTAATTTTCCGCACTCGTAAAACGGACAATAAAATGCATAATAATTAATATATACATAATTTTTCATTAATTTCACTTTGTAGTTCTTGGTATTAGTCAGCAAAATTTATATGGTCATAAAACCGCTTATTATTTGTTTATTTGATTACCTACTATTTATATATCATTACTTTAATCATTAAATGTTTACGTAAGTGCTCATGATTTTGTGGTCTTTCGAACCAGATGATTTTCGATTAATATCTAAACAAATTGAATATAAGTCACATATTTCTATCACTTCAATAATTGTAATCATATCAATAACTTTGCTCAAAATTATTTTTTGTCCTTCGATCATGTGAAAAGTTGGACATTACTGCACTAGTGAGCAAAGTACGAGCAGCCAAAGGAACAACGACGGTGAAATTGGATCACCTACGATGCCAGGTTATTTGCTTACGTGCACCAGCTCGAGACTCGCGGCTATCTACGATGCCCGTTTATGCGTTGCCTCATTAACAACGTTTTTCGTAGAACACTGGTTTGAATTGTGACAATTTAATACAAATAAATTAAATTATCATTAATTCTGATCGATCGGAGAAAAAATAACATGTGTTACACGTGCGGAACGCTGTTCTACGCCTAGAGAGCCAGCGGCGGATTTAGAACCCACTAGCACACAATCAGTTTGAGGCCCCTCGTAAAGGGGCGCCTATTTTCAGAATTTAAAGGCCTCCTTAACTTGAGAGACCCCAGGCGTGCACCTCCTGCACTTGTGCATAATTTAGATCAGCCACTGCGCCAGCGCTTTTTGACCTTACAACCAAGTATACTATTATTTTGTTTCGAAAATAAATGAAAAAATACAAATTTTAAGAGTTAGAAATTAGGGTTGGACGTCCCTGATAACTCCCCGCACGGAGCCCTAATGAAGCGCTGTAATCCAGAAACATTTGTTTATCAAGTGATTGCCTTCTAGTCGACGCAAACGCATTACGTATTATGTATAAATTTTAATTTTACGACCATCAAAGCGTCACCGAAACGATGCTAAATTAATGAAGTTGAACGCTTCGGCGCTCAGGCTTTTTCCCAGCGGTCGGCAACATTCTAACTCACTTCGCAACAAAATCAATTATCCGCTCACTCTTTAGTCATATAATCTTAAAACCTTTTGATATCAGTTAGCAAATCAAATTATATATACGAACAGTTTTTAGTGATTAACTGTTACCGACTACTGAACAACTAATCTAACAAGTCTCACTCAGTGGAAGCGCGAAACGCAAAATCTCAGCTGGATTCGTGCGAGTCGAATCGACCAGACCACAGAACGCATCCGCAGTATATTCGCGTACGTGCAGCATGAAAAGCTTCTAGAAAAACAACCAGAAAATCATTCCAACATACAATGTGTTCAATGCACATTAATTCTTAATAAGTCCTGCTTTTGTTTTATTCTCTAAATACAGCTTTCTCATGTTCTTATTCCTGTAAAGTAACTAACCTCTTCTTCACCACTCTTTCTCCTTTCTATTAAAAATATGCAAGTAAAATATAGGCACTGCGTATGGCAAACGAGACTCAGAGCTATAGCTTTTTGTTTAGGTTGCGTGTCGGAATTAATGACGCCTCGATGGACGCATCACACTAACCGCAACTTTGATACGAAAATCGATGGAACAAACTTACTTTTTAGGGATTTTCATTGAAATTGCGAAGAAGAGAAAAGAAGAAAAGAAAAGTTCGGAGCCTTCATAAACCCGAAGGGCAAGTCAAGAGAAAAACGTTTGTGAATTAGTAGGAATTAAAAGCGCTGATTGAGTTGTTACTAACCCCGAGTCGAAATTTAATCTTGCGAATCTGCGGATTGCCAGTGAATATGAATTAAATTGGTAAATGATTGAAATAGTAAATTGCTGCTGACGTTTTGCACCTGGTGAATAATCGTGCAGGTGACAGCTGAGATTTATATTCAACAGGAAGATTTACATCCATGAAGTGTACCGTGACAATATAATAATGTGCCACATTTAATTCATTCATTTATTTTGATTGTCGTAATTTAAGAATGCGCATGCGTTTGTTTTCCTTTTCTGGTGCCAATGGCGCATACGTTTGGCTATATGTATTTCTTATCTTAAATATCAAGTTAATAATGTATTTTCTTTCAAATGTATTAATATTTTAAATGTTTTTATAAATAGATTTTTCCAATCGAGTTTCAAATTATCTTTATATATAGCTTCTAATTCACTTGCATTTTCTATTTATTTTGAATACTTCTTTTTCTCTTGTTGTAAAGTAACGCCTGCATAATTTCCGTCGTTGGTAGCACATGTAAGCAGAGTAATCTTTTAGCATCTCTTATGCTAACAAGAGGAATGAGGCTGTTAGTCGTATACCATGTGTCCCCTTTCTTCTTTAATATTTCATAGATAATGGTTGCTAACTCACAACTTAAATATTTTGATAATTTAGAAGAAAAAAATTATTTTGTAATGAAATAAAAATTATTGAAAATTCGACATAAATTAACCATAAATTATCTATTTGTCTTGCAGCGAATAAAAAATAGAAATTACCAGAAATTTTGCATTGTCAATGTCGTGAAAAGGATATTACGATGCTACGCATCTCTAGTGTTGGCGTGCAGCTGGTTATATTCCTGCGTGCGAATAAATGCCCCCTGTCACACGTCACTCTTGCACAACTCACCTCAAAATTATTGTCTAGACTTCTCTTTTTCTTCGTGCAAAGAAGTAGTGTTTCATTGTTATCGTTCCTGCGGCCCTTGAGCACAAAGAGTTAAAATAGCCATAGGTGCTATTTATCGTGTAAAACGTTGTGCATTACATATAGCTAATAGAAATTATTAATCAGATGCTCGAACCTCTTGCTAATCGGACTCTCAAGTATATAGACTCAATAATTAAAGATCTTAAACGTTAATTTTCTTAATGTTTAACGCTTAGTTAACAAGTATCGTTTATTGTAAGTATGTGTATTCAATGCCACGTTATGTCTTTTTAGGACCCAAGTCAAATCGGAATTTTTTGGCTCTCCACATAAGAAAATAAAACCGCAGATAATCATTTGATTATTATTAATTTTGCGAATGACTAAACGTGGTATAAAAGTAGAAATAGATATAACCCTTAACACATATGGCACATATTTATACATAAATCAGAATTGCACTTTTTGCGATTTTTGTGCAGCAAAAAAATAAATTAAATTATTGCAATCTATTTTGTTCGTTATATCGTTCTCATTGTATAATATTGCCGAGTTGGATATCTTTTTCTGTACAATTGAATTCCTTAAATCATTTTTTACCCATTTAAGGACATAAAAGGATCTCTCTGCTGAGGTAATACACACTGGGATAGACAAATATATTTTTAAGATAATATGTCAACACTCGGGAATATTGATACAAGCCCTTCTTGATTTGCTTTACATATTTCCAAAGACAACGGTAAATTTCCTTTTTCTGCAAAATAAAGGAATTACATCAACTTTTTCTCGCAGTTATTTTAAGGATTGTGGCCGGAATATGTATTAATTAAATTCTGTATACGTGAAACAAACTCATTGCGTACGCTTATTTTTAATTTTGGTTTATAATGAAAGAGAAAATTTGTGCAATAGTTTTGTCACAAACAACCTTAAATGTATTATTGATACATGCTTGCTTGCTATCTCCTCGTCCTGCATATCGTCAATTTGTACAATGGTTTTCCTACTATTGTTGGAAAAGTGGTTACTTTGCACACGCATTTTTGCGTGCTCGTCCATCCAGCAATCTCGCTGGAATACGGCGCTTTCCGCACTTATAGCACAAACTTCTATTTTGAGACTTTAATTAATAACTTTTCGGTTTTTTACTCATTATTTTTTAGGATTTCGTGTTTGCCGCATAAAAAAACATTATTTTTAAATGTTGATTTGTTTTATTTATTGTAGGGTGTGTGCAATTTTTGGTTTAAATATTTTAGTCAAGCGGAATTTTTAGTTTGAACTTTTTAATCAATCGGAAAACCACCTACGACGTATAATCTTAATAGATTAGTTATAATTTATTTTTATATATGCAGGTGAGTTTTTTTGGCAAGTTCTAAAGTTCAACGTTGAAGATGATAAACAATCGTAAAAAGTGAGTTTTAGTAAAATTTTAATCAAAATATGAATTGTATTTAAAAAAAAATTTGGGCACCGTATACTTTGAATCTGTCTTGCGATGGGGCCTGCTTCTCACTGTTGCAGATATTTTATTTTAGGAATCAGCAAAGAAGGATCGTTAAGATTAGCTAATTTTCAGTTTCAGTAGACTGTGTGTGTTATAAATGATTTTTGGTCTGGGAGTTCGGGAAGAATTGTTTTTGCAGAGTAAAATATTAAAAAAAAAATAACTTTCCGCGGGCACCCTAACATTTCTTATCTTGTATGTAACGCGCCACTAAATGTATTGTATGCCACTTCAATTGCTTACAATTACAACACACTTTGCTAGAACTTACTTAGTCCATTTGAAGTGTTGTGTGTAAGTACCTAGGTAAACGATAATTTGAGTTATGCGGGAATTCTCTATGCAAGCTTAACAAGATTCATGTTTGCCCGTGTATCCTGAAGTCTTCGTTAGAAGCGCGTACACTAAATGTCTGTACCAGGTTATTTATAGTAAAACTCTTTAGTATCTGCACAATAATAACTACTCTAATGAGCGTCCAATAAAATGCGGAATGTTGCGCCAGTAGGGTGATCATGGTGAGATGAATGAAGAGAATATGAACTGCATGCCACTTTTTTGTATTCAATTGGCCTGATCACAAAACGGAAAATCAATTTAAAAAAATGGACTTTCAGAAAAAATATTGATCGTGATAAGTGCTTTATGGATTTTATCACTAAGGCACTGGACTAACTGACATTCTGTTGATAAATGGATTTGGTTTCCAGCTGGGCTGTAGTATTATATTTTATTGTTATTAATCTTCTGTTATATATATAGATATATATTTTTGAAAAAAGTTTATTTTATTAGGAGGAGAGAGAAAGTAAAATTATTTTTTATAGATTCGATATTTTGTTGGGAAATTTATACAGAATATATTTTACAAATATGAATATTAAATTATATTTAAAAAATATACAATAATTTTATCATTTTCAGGGAGAAATATTAAAGATTTCAATTTCAAATTTTCATACAATTTACGAATAACGCTTTTAAAACTTTACTTTGTAGAATCCGATATTTACGATGATATCGATACCAAGGTATCGAATATCGTTCGAGTCCTAATTAGAATAATAAGAGAAATTTAGGGTGGTATGTTTATATTAAATTAAATCATTCGAGCCGAACCGAATGAAAACAGAAAAAGTAATTAAAGCAATCAATGTTGCTGGAAAGCACTGTGCATCAGACCACTCATTAGCATATATTGAGCGTGAAGGAAAGTTTATTTCAGTTTTATTAATAGCAGGAACAAACCCGACTGCATTTTTGCATGAAAGCAAGTAAAAACATAAAAAGTCGACGAATTAAAATCAAACGAGAATTAGGCCGACGACCAGGCACCAATTAACTCAATAACCAACGCGTTCGAATAAAAACACATTCAGGTTTAACCAATCAAAAACAAATTTCGTGTTTTCAAAATTTATCTTGATATTTTTTTCAAACGAACTTTTCGTAATAAAAAGAAAGTTTTGAAAGGAACGAATTAACATGGCAATTTTTTTTTAAGGTTGTCGACCATTGACATATAAAAAGATTAGAGATAGCTTGCTTTTCTGTACTTCTAAAATTATTCAGACAATAAATAATGCGACAAACCAACCAACAACTTTTCGCAACACTCAAATTGTTTTAAATAGATTGCCGATAATTAACACATAAAGTCCAAGTCAGCTAAACTTTGTTCACTTCAATACGGTTTCATATCGGCGCCTGATGTAATTGCTGCTACCACCGACTAAAATTATGCGATTTGGTCAATGAGCAACATGCATGAGATGCGCAGGTGCAACGAATTGAATGAATTCCAAAGGAAACGTCAGTTTAGCCAAGGTTAATTTAGAATATTAGCAAGAACATAACCTTTACACGGCTACATGGCACACCAATCACGAAGCGATGTGTTTCACTTAATTTATTGACGGGTAAGGAATCTGTCAGAAAAAATAGCAATACTTTCGCAGCTAACAAGCAAATTTAAAGCAAATATAGTCACGTGAAATTGTGATGAAGTTGTTTGTCTTCTTGAGTTCGCATTAGCATTATCTGACAAGACGATCGTGTTAACGTCTTCCAGTTAGGCTTGATAGGGCCGATGATGAACCAGGCCAATTATATAGATGAAGTCTTCATGAAGTTGGTCAAATTTCAGTTTTAGCAAGCGCTTGATGTTGATGTACAGAGACAAGGTGTCATTATATCTAGTTGGAGGGAGATCAATTCTGCACATTCTTGTTATATCAAAACCTAACCCGAAATTACGATTGACTTAGGGCGATCCGGTGCAAATTATTTTCGCTAAGTCGATGGTAATTTATTCGCTTAAACGCTTATATCTAAATCTTCCTTGCATCTGTTTACTCAACCAAAGTATTGGTACTTATTTATGTCGTGTTTAATTTAAGTATGTACATGGTTCTTAAATCTAATTATATATGATAATTATGGCGGTTAAAGGCGTCAAATCTCATATTTTAAAAGTGGATAAATACTTGTACCAGCGGCGTAACTACGAGGGGAGACACAACCTTGTAAGATGAGGGAAGGGGGCACAGAGATCAAATTAAGTAACGCTTGCTTAATTAATTCTCTCACTTACAGAAAATTCAAAATTTAATTTTCTCACTCCCCCCTTTAGTTTTTTTTTTCAGTTTGATGGTTAGTAGTGATAAATAGTACCAATACTTTGATTGGGATGCTTCGGAAAGAGAAAAACAGGACAATTACACGCATTCATATTTTGATAGCTGTATTCTTATCAATAAAT
>JARJDU010022623.1:0-14545 GCA_030264695.1 Lissagria laeviuscula | reverse complement strand
TTTTTTTTTTAATTTCCTACGTTGAATTTTGTATTTTTTTTGATGTTTAAGATTGTCGATTTTTTTTAACTTACCGAAGTAGAATTTTAATTGTTGGTAGAACATAGAACATTTTGGGTAAACTTTCATCTTTGATTATGACTGAGCCGTCAACGAAATTTCATTTTTTATTTATACTGAGCACACATTATTGGCTAAATAAATTTATGATATCTTTGATAAAATAGTTGTGTCAGGACAGCGCCTTGCTTCTCAAATTAATGCCTAGGTGGCGTCCTGATCCGGCCTGGCACCAATGCACTAGTGATTGTAGCTGAAATCAGCAAATTGCTAACCACCGAAGAAAAACAGTGCCTTGAGTTTAAGAAAAGACTGTGTAGTTAAAAAAATAAAAAATCTTGGTAATCATAAACATAAAATAGTATACATTTTGTCGTGGAAAGTATTATCATGTTTAGCTTTAGTTTATATAGAAAATTCTGGAACGATTAAAGGTCGATATGCGTTCTTTCGTATTTAAATAAAAATCAATTTGCTTTACACCTATTTTTAAATATTTTCGAGTCTTCCAATGATTTTAACATTAATTACCAGTTAAGGAACATTATTATTAGTGCATGTAGCTAACTATAATTATAACTGCAATTAGATTATTTCCAAATAATTGATCTTCATTCAAGAATAACATCCTAAAAGTAACTTTTTATTAAAAAAAATATATAAGACATACACATAAATATATCCTAAATTTTCCAACAATGTTTAAACAATTAAGGTAATATTTATTAGAACTAATCTCATCTAAATATCACATAAAACAAGATAAAAATTGTCAATTATGTAGCATAATCTAAATTATGTAGTTTTTTTACTATTTACTACACACGTTTGATAAAGCAATTTCTTATCTGAATGGAAGTTTTCGATTAATAAGGTCATTATAGTATTAAGATAGTGACTTGTCTATAACTCTACAATAATTTTTAATATATGCTATCAAAGTTATTACTAAATTGTACTCATTTTTAATAAATACCACCAAGTGATCAAACAAAACCACATATCAGTTATATAATTTTTTTTAAATACTCATAATTTTTGTCATAAATTATACTAAGATTCTGCTGATCTATAATATCATTAAATATTAATCACTAGAGATTACTAATAGTCAAATTTGACCTGCACTTTATGCTATACTTTGAACCGGAACACTTTTTGTAGCATTTATTGCTAAAGCGTATCTAAAACCAGTTAAAGTACTACACACACAGTGAGTAAGTATATACATAATTGTTAATTAATCAAATTGCATTGGCATATTATATTATATGCAATTATAAGTGTAGTTACTGTCTTCGTACAAGTACATATTTAATTCAAAATATTCCATTGATTACGTTGCAATATTGCAATAGGCAACTGATGATTGTCTTGACGTAAATGTAGCACGTGTAAAATAGTTATAAATATCTAGGAGTAGAAATTGTTGTTAATAACAACAGAAGTATAATGAATCTGCTATAAACAACTTCATATGTATACAGCGGTGGATTTAGAGCTGACAGAGCCTTAGGCGCACAATCAATCTGAGGCCTTATGTAAAAAGGCCTTAAGCTCACAATCAGTTTTAGGTCTTTTGTATAGAGGTCTTTGTCGTCACTTTCAGAATTTGAAGGTCCCAATCACCCGCATCCAGTGCCTGTGCGTAAATTCGCCACTGTTTCTCTGTAATTTATAATGTAATGCAATTTGATATAACGAGAGTGATATATTTTTTTTGTTTTTTAATAATAAGATACATTATACTGATAAATATACACTTTATACATTTTCACAATTTACGAATAACAATTTCGTGGCATTATTTTAGAGGTGAATCTAACCAAATTTAATTACAAAATTCTCTTAACAATTATAACAGGTTTATCTTTTATGAAGTGTCTTTATTATAATATGTCAACTTTATTTATTATAGAAGATATAAATAAAGCAATATAATATTGTAATGTAGGTAAAATTAAATATAATAACAAATGTAATAAAGGAATATCCTTTTAAATAAAAATAAAATAAAATGATTCACATAGCTATATCTGTATCATGACCAGATACACCTTAGGAGGGTTCCTACTAAGCAGTCAAAATATTGAGCAGTCAGTTGTCAGCTGCCAAAAACTGGTAAAATTGATCAGTAATCACTGATCAGTCGAATTTTGGTTAGGAATTGATCTGGTCAGTACAACAAGTGAGCGAATCCTGAAAGCAGCCAATAAGCTAGCTTGCTGCGTACAGTCATGTGGCTGCTTGTGCTGGTGTGCAGTCTGAACTTCATGACTGCCTTGTGCTCAGGTTCTAATAAGCTATCATATGTCGGATGGCTGCGGCAGCCTGAATATATAATGAGCGACTAGCCTTAGACATAAAAACTGGAGACTTGAAACTAAGAGCAAAAGCTATCAAGAAGATCCGAAATTGTGCACACAAAGTGGATTTTCTTAGTGATTAACAGCAGCCAGGAATGCACAATAGATCAGATTCTTGTCCATTTAGTTATTGAATCGACCTGCATACAACCAACGTGGTCATTCCATTATCTTCTTCTGTGAAAAGTCCATCTTATGATGTCCTGTACCAGTTGTCCATTTCTTTCCTGATGTCATTCTTCACTTCCTATCTTTTAGTGTCACCTATTGTATAATTCCTAGGAAATAAAATCAAACTAATAAACGTCGAAACACGAAACAATATAGATTTATTTATCTATATATCTACTATGATAACCAGGAACATAAAAACAATAATCTATTAAGTAACAAAATAAAACTCATTAACAACACCCAAATGAACACAACAAACAGCCACAAACTTGGCATAAGATCAATTACTCTATACGCCTACAGCAATGACAAAAATAAAAGTAATGGCACATGATCAGTATTGAATGAAACATAATAACATACAACTACAAATAGTATGTATAAGATACATTATAATCACGATAATTATTAAAATGTGTACAATTTTAAACATGCGCATTTTGTACCAGTATATGTATAAATACTTATACATAAACTTATGTTGCAGGACTACTACTGACTGCTTTGCTTGGCTGCTGTAAACATTCCATTGGTTTGAACCGAGCTCGTCAGCCGGGCGGAATTCCTTGGACTTTGGACCGCGATGCGTCTTATTAGTTTGAGAAAGTTCAATGCCTTGAGGTGTTAAGACGCGTTGAGCAGACAGCGCAGCGCGCGAGTCGTACATGCGCACGCGATTGACAGGTATCACCATAGTAGGATAACATAACGATTTGTAATTATTTAATTACATTAATTCATATGGTTTTGTTTGTGTTTAGCAGAGCAATAAAAGATATTTCTTAAAAACTAATCTATTATTTATTGTTTAAGTTTTCATGCTTATAAGTTAGCACGTCATTTGGACAAAGTTAAAATGACGTGCTAACTGAGATAGATACTGAGCTAGAAAAATCCATTACATACATAACAGATAAGTAAATCACAATTTTTACTTTTAAATTTGCGAAATAAGCAATTATCTTTGTTTTGCTCATTATAATATGCTTTGCGGATATGTTTGCAGTAAGGACAAGGACATCTTTTGGTAGTTTTTGTTGTTGTTGTTGTTACTTTTGCTTTTGCATTTAATGAATGACTAAAGTCTAAAGTCCATATTCTATGTATTGTTTTATACAAATTTAACTACATCTATGCATTTGCACTTGCTATGAATTAAATAGGTAACACAGGGTCTTCAAGAATGTTTGAACCCAACGTAACCAAATTTTGAATTCTTTTCTAAATTTAAGTTGGCAACATTTGTTCTCTTCCTTGGTATGTTGTGGTCGTTTCTATTTTCGTTATCTTTAGTAAAATTATTTATTTTCCGTAGATAAAATGAATCTTTGTTACTTATATTTCTAGGGATAATTAAAGATGGTATTATCCAACAGCAGCATTCAAATTTTTGTCAAGTAGGGTTCAGAGATTAACAAAGACCCTGTACTGTAAACTCCACGTGACCAAAGTTTAAATGCAGCACATGTTTTTTTTAATGTCTCTAGATGAGTAATTATTGAACATAACCGCAACACCAATGCATCCAAACAGGCATACGGTACAGGAATCTATATACAGCAAAAAGCAGAGAGAGAGGCAATGGCGCTAGACCAGTCCCCGACGGTCTTCCATGTGGAAATTCTAGCTAAGTTGATAAATTTGCAGATATCTGCCTAGAAAACATGTGAAAATGACGCGTATATATATATATCATATCAAATAGCACAATTAGTTTGACACGTTTTGTAAAGAAGCCCTAAGTGCACAATCAGTTCGAGGTCTTTCGTAAAGAGGTCTTAACTGCTAATTTCGGAATTTAGAGGCTACCTTAGCTTGAGAGGCTCTAAGTGTAGCTGCATCAGAAAATGAAATAACTGGCATTACTAATGTGAACACCTGCACACTACTCCATTCAGGGAAACTAAAGAGCGAACGCCCCTCGTCAAAGTAGGGCAGAAGCTCTCTTCCTTAGCCCAGAACCGACATGCTGACTGACAAAGACACATTGCAGGTTGGCGATCAAGGAATTGGGAAAATATCAAAAGCAGGTTAACCTGTAAAATTGTTCCAGGCCAAAAAAGCAAGAAGTTTTTATGTTCCTCGAAAGGAGACTGTGAGGATTTCTACCCACACAACTGACCATACATTATTACTTATTTTTATTTCACCTGCTTATTTTTTCTTCATTTTCATTTCTATTAGTTTCAGCATGTACTAATTTCATTATATTTTACTCTCGTCTTCGTATTTCTTAATTCTAAACTTTCCCAATAGTCATAATTTCTGTGAACCAATAATTCATTAATTTAATTTCACCGATGATCACCGGTCTGTCCAAACCCACGATCACTTTAGACTTTCCTAGAAGGGTTTTCCTTCAGCACCCAGCTTGGTCAATCAATTTTCTCATTTGCGTAACGATTCTCACCCCCAATTCTTACCACCTCTTATCACTTCATCACTATAAATACTTCTCTAACTTAACTCTCTTGGTTTCCAACGGTACACGGTGATACTGTTGGTTCTCAACCACAGTCTTCCACCGTACTCGCTGCTACTATCATGTTACGTGTTAGTAAAGTCTGTTAAGTTTTAATTTTGCGATCACTTTATATTCTTAATACACAGCATCCAACACGCTTCAAGACCATCAACACAAAGTTGGAATGGCGGACAGCGCGACTTGTTAGCTATGTGGCTTAGACGTGGAAACCTCTGAGCACTTAATGTACCACGTACATCTCTGGAACACAAAGAATTACTCAGTGGAAAAGACCACTCTGGAGCCTGAGGAATTAATAACGAAGTCTGTCAAGAAGATCCTAAACTTGGCACTCAAAGTGGACTTCCTTGGTGATTATATGCAGGAGAAGATTAACAATATCAGACTGGTAGCAGTGCAAAAGGGCACTAAATCTCTCTGCCATCGGCAAAAAGAAATACCACAACACTAAAGCCATAGTATTTCATTCATAGCTAACAAAAATAGCAATAAATACAACAAACCAACAAACAAAATAGAATGTTTAGGTAATTCCGCATATCTTAGCTTTGTAACAAATATAAATGTTGACAACTTAAATTTAAGCGGTAAATCAAAAGTTCCGACATTTATAACAACCCTGTATATTTTTATGTTAATTGATTATTTTACTATTTCCATACAATTATTTCTACCAAATTTGTATCTATTTGTAACTATCAAGTTCATTATCATGCATCGTGTAGCATTCATGACAAAGAATGTGACTTTGCTTCTTTGCATCTTTGCAGTTCTTCGCACTTCAATCATAAGAAACACACATAAATCTTCTGTTTAGAAGCTGCACAAAGAACGTTTCCAAGAGTAGCTTAGTGCAAATTTGTTTATCCTCGATTATCGTTTCGAAATTTTGCTAACCTGACTACAGGTGATGATGTTGCAACTTTCACCGATTTGTTTATTGCACTTCTGTCTAAGTTATAACTTTTAACTTCTATATACTTATTTCTATTTAAACGTGTCAATACATTGTATAAATTAATTTATAAATAAATTTGAATCATAAATTATGAAACAAAGTAAGTACTATCTATGGCTTTAGTTATTGCAAACAATTATTGATTTTGTTGGTTTTTTAATAAATTGAAAATGAAATATTTAATTTTTGTGTTTTAATTAATTTTATATAGTAATAAAATTATGTTGGTATAATTAAACCTGGAAATAATTATAAAAATTACTTTTAACTACTTAAATCTATTGCAATTTCCTGTGATTAAATTAATCATTTTTATAATTCGCTTTGATTTCATTCACTTTAAACTGCATTTCAATTTTAAAATGTACATATTGCTAATAAAATGAAGAAAATTAAAATTTCTTTAATGCAGAACCGTATTTACGCTTGAGTCATGGTCAGGCAGCTGCGGGTTTAAAGCTGACTGTGCTCTAGGCTCACAATCAGTTAAAGGTTCCTCGTAAAGAAGCTCTAGACACACACAATCAGTCTGAGGCCCCTCGTAAAGACTTTTTTGAGCCAATTTCTTAATTTGAAAGACCCCAGGCTCGCGTCTCTTGCGCCTGTACATAAGTCCACCAACGCAAATATTAAAAGTGAGCATTTCGAGCTGTTTACAAGAATTACGATACCTTCCCTTGGTTCGAGAATTTATTTTTGGCTCAGGGTGCAATTCTTTATAAATCCGTCTCTGCTTAACTGCTAAAATTAAATTAAAGTAGAAGCCATGACATATGTGCCACTTTCCGAAAACGAAACGTGCTGGAAAGCACGAATGGAACAACACTTCCACAATTTCTTCAGACACTTGTATGGAATAATTCCTCCACAGTCAGTGGCGTAGCTACATATATCAGGCCCTAATTCAAACATAATCCAAAGCCCCAGTAGATTAGCGAGGGATGCGAGCGTCTGTGGGATCTGCACAGAAGCGCGTACCGGGCCTAGCTAGAATTTCTCCAGTTGAGCATTCGCCCTCAGATTGACCGCTCCGTGGTGAGTTTCATCTATGGTGAGTGGCACCTTTCGCAGTCCCGACACGGCACATCGCTGCAGGAGAATCTTGTTGTTTCGTAATAAAAGAAAAAGTATGGCTTTAGAGGGCTCTACTTGCTCTTGAGCTTCAAACGCATTGCGCGTTTTTAGTGTATGATAGCTACGCCCCTGTCCATTGCAATAAATCCAACATAAACACTATAATAATAATCATAGGAAGCAGTTTAAAAATCGGATGTATACGCTTTAACAAACTCATTGCATTCGAAAGTAGATTTTCTAAGACTGTACATACAACAAGTACCGTTTATAAGTATACAAGTAATGCAATGAAGCGCATGAAGCTGAGTCATGTTCCATTTGGAGACAAATAGAATGCAGATAATTTATAATGGAAAATGGACCTGCTACAAGTGCCAGCAAGTTGCAATCATGCAAATCTCGCGGTTAAGAGCAAGCAGGTAATGAATGTCGATGGAATGGAAACCTCGCATAGCGCTAAGTATGTGACCGGTGGCATGGCAAAGAAATAAAATTATTGGTAGAGATGAAGTTAATATTTGCACCGAAATACTTTCACTCACTTCATTTCACTTGCTTAAAAAATGTGCATGTAGAAATGAATGGAAATTGGAAAAGTTTTACAAGATTCTATGTTAAAAGTATCAGATTAATAGAAAACTTTAATGAACTTCAACCTGGAAGAGAGAAACAATTGTTGCTAATAGTAGTTTTCGTTATTTATGTTATTTGAGCCATAAAGTATTACATTTTTTAATGGTTTCATCTTTGAATAAATCGAATTGTGTGTTTATTTTTTTTACATAAATATTTAGTTTATTGTTTATCAATGTAAATTATTGTTTCCATAAAATCAAAGGTTAAATTTTAAAATATTTTCATAATAAATATACTATCTATTCAAAAAATGGAAATTGTGTCCTAATTTTATGCTCTATTTGCAAATATTTTATTGTAAATTTTTTAAATTTATAAGTTGACACAAAACGACATAAATAAATTTATAAGCATCGTTATAGGCAACTTATTTTACACGCTAAACAAAATGTTGATGTTTTTCTATTTTTTATTGTCATGTTTTGCACAATATACATTACACAACTTTATTTAAAAAAAATATATATAAACATGTTACTAATAAATTGAATTTGAAATTAAGGCCGATAATTTAAATAACACGTGCTTCAACTAAACGAAATTAGAAATGACACAGTCAATTTGACAATATTCGTTTTGACAACTTTTCTAAAATATAATTTTTTTTTTAAATTTATTTTATTAATAAAAATACCACAAATTAAATATACTATATCTGTAATTATACTAATAAATTTTTTGCCCTTTTATTAATAAATTAACCCCATTGATAAACTACATACACAAAAATCTACAATAAAGCAATATACATTGTCACCATATTGTCACTTGTCTGTTGTCTGTTGTCATTACTACTAGAGTTACTATCATTAGTTTCTAATAAAACTTTTTAAATTATTCAGAGCAGTCCTTGCGTTACTATGATACGCAGAAACAACAATCAAAACTATCATTAAATTATTAATATGAGAATTACTTTGTTTTCCTAACTTCATGATAACTTGAATGTTTCATTAGGTTTCGCCTGAATGAAAGCCCTAGAATCCTTCATAATATGCATTAGTATCATTACTATGTACTTTAAGGTCACAAACCGTCGATAAATTTCTATTGCGCTTTGTACTCGTGTTGTATTCACATCACCTGTAGCTACAATTCTACCCAACTAGTTGCACATCCACAAATCCAATTCAAGTGCATTATGACATTGTCATTAGAATACAAGAACTATATTCAATACTAATATGAGAGCGGGATTCATTACAATCATTACTCGGTTTGAAAGTAACACACGCACACACGTGTCGTCTGAGCATGTTTAGAACGGAAGTGCATTAGTGTAAGTTGCGGGCATCATTATTGTGTTTTCCTGCGCTCGCTACGAACGTATTCTTCAGCTCAACCGCACTGATTTACATTGCGCCAACAACGACGTTTCCCCTCTATTGCTACAATAATCGAGTGATTGATCCTTTCATTTACCAATTATCTGCAATAAAAGGAAGCTGTGGGATATTAATAGATCGAGGAAGATGGCAAATAGCAGGAGATGGTCGCGCTGTTGTTGGTGTTGGTGAGTTGAATACACGAAGGAGTTGACTGCGCCTAGGGTGTCTAGTGAAGCCAAAACAGTGCGATGAGATGAATCTAAACGGCAGCTGTGCACAGCCCTAAATCGCATTAAGGGCAGGAAATCGACGTGCGAGACATGCGTTCGTTTCCTTTCGCAGTGCGAACGTGGCGAGCGAAGAATTTCGTTATGGTTTGGATCGACAGAATGTAATACCAAAACTCCAGAAAAAAGCGGAGGTTATGTTTGTTTACTTGTGGATTCGTTACAATTTGCTTGGAGTTAGCTCGCGGAGATGAATTGGTTGAATTGCTTCGCGTGTAAGCAGAAGGCCGTCGACGATGTGAAGACGTTGGACTTCAGTCGGACGTCCATCGCTGATGTACCGCCTGAAGTATTTAACTTTGAAAGGACTTTGGAAAATCTCTACCTCGATGGGAACAAGGTACAAATTTACAATAATATTTTTAATTTCTTTGTATGAATGTTAATTTGTGTATAATTTTAGATAACAGAATTGCCACGATTGCTGTTTCAATGTGAAGAACTTAGATTCTTGGATATTTCCGATAATGAGATACAAACTATACCAGCTCTAGTGTCAAAACTTGTCAATTTGCATACATTGAATTTGAGTCGCAATTGTTTGAAGCATTCTGATATACCAGCCAATATACACAGGTGCCAAAAGCTCACTTTCTTAGATTTGAGCTCAAATTCATTAGAGAAACTACCAGAGGGTTTAACTAGTTTAGTTAATTTACAAGAATTGTATTTGAATGATACTTATCTAGAGTTTTTGCCGGCGAATTTTGGACGGTTGAATAATCTAAGGATATTAGAATTACGCGATAATAATTTATCAGCGTTACCGAAAAGTTTACGACGATTGACGATGTTAGTTCGATTGGATTTAAGCAATAATGATTTTACTGAAATGGTAAGATATATATATAGTGTGTTCTTAAATTATCTCGAAGGCTTTTTTTCCGAACAATGTGATCGAGGAAGCTCAGTTTCCTCCGAGTGTGAATGATTGCACGGGTGCGACTATTACTTTGTTTTGGACCGACTTAAAGCGCACTCGCTACCCTCACCTATATATTATGATGTTTTGCGTCAATAGAGTTATCCAAGTCGGCTTTTTGATTTGAAGGCAACTATGTACCGTTCTAAAACACCTGGTTAGGCGTTATTTTTAAGATCGCGCAACACTAGACGTTTCGGAACGTATCCCAAAGTGACTTCAGCGATCAATTGCTAGAGTCTGCGCAGTATGTTCTACCTGCTTTAGATCATAATCTAGAATGGAATATAATTGTTTCGCTCTACATGGTCCTCTGACGTAATTTAAGAACGCATTAATAATTTCAGAAGTACATTTGAATTAATACAATGAATAATTTTTCATTTTATTATAATAGCCAGAGGTAATTGGTAATATGAACAATCTAAAAGAATTATGGATTAATGGCAATTGTATCACACATCTGATCTTGGGAATTGGGAATCTTCAAGAATTACAAGATTTTGATGCTTCTAAGAATGACATCGAGTCAATCCCCAAAGAAATTGGTCGTTGCACGAAGCTGACGAGTCTTATATTAAGCCATAACTTAATCAAAGATATACCACATGTATTAGGTAATCTCAAGGAGATGCAAACACTTAAAATGGATTTTAATTGTATAGAAGCATTGCCTCATTCGATTGGTGAATTGGCAAAGTTGGAGGAACTCGATGTGCAAAACAATCAAATCACAGCAATACCACCTTCATTTGGATTTTTAAGAAAACTCAATTATTTTATAGCTTCACATAACTTTTTAACATCATTACCACCAGGTAATAACTATTTTTTATAGTAATACGTAATGAGAGTGATAAGGAGATCTTTACGTACGAACGAAACAGTTGCTCGCAAGTGCAGTAATTTCGTGAGTACATAAACGCTCTACCACTCGAGGCACGTACACTGCTTTACCTATGCCCTATAGGTAGGTCATATGTGCCATGTAGACCGTGCGTTTTGCATTTTAGTAGTAGATAATTTTAGTTTACGTAACGAGAGTGGTAAGGGCTTTTTACGTGCGAACGGAAAAGTTGCGTTTGAGGCGGCGAGTTCAGGAATTCCTTAAATACATAATTGCCCTTGCCACGCAAGGCGCGTACAACGTTTTATCTACCTCCACTCGAATAAGCGCATGATACATGCACGGTCGCAGAGCCGCGCCGTGCAAGAGGTGCCCCGCATCTTGCCGCGATCAATCCAGGGACGCATGCTAGTCTAGAGAAATTCTGGCTGGGCCAGGCAGGCGCCCTTGTGCAGGTCCCTGGAAGTACCAGAACCGACATCAAAACAATTAGGTAATTTTGCTCGCACACCTGCGCCAACATAGCTCGGCGCGCTTCTGCACGGTCGTGCGTTTTGCGTTTATAACGCACGGTGGCGTACGCATGCATAATGCAAGTCTACCAGCTATGCAGACCCTTCGTTTTCATGCGCTTTACCGCGTAGTTCTAGGTAAAGACTTTTTGGATTATATCTCTTGTAATATGTTTTGTTTAGAAATTGGAAGCTGCGTCTCGCTAACTATATTGAACTTGCATAATAATATGTTAAGAAGATTGCCTGATGAAGTAGGACATTTGCAAAATTTAACGTCGTTAGGCTTGATCGGTAATAAATTGGAATTTCTACCAATACCAGTAGCAAATCTACCAAATCTCCGTGCACTTTGGTTGACTCAGAATCAAAGTCATCCTTTGGTAAGTAACGTTATCAATAAATATACATTACAAATTATACTTAACATTGTTACAATATATATATTCTAGATTCCTTTACAAACAGAACAATTGGAAGACACAGGACAATTGGTACTAACATGTTTCCTACTGCCACAAATACAATTCATACACCAACATGTAAATAACAAAGAGTCACCCACTGAGAATATATCAATGCCGAAACGTCATATCGCTTTCACTGAACCAGGAGTAGCGCGTGAACCACTGCCTCGCCTATCTCGAGCACCTACGCCATATCCAAAAGATTTCCAACGATTCCAGCGTTCACTCAACAACCAGTTGCGTCGCAATCGCGACGCGAATTCGCAGGTGCTCAATCTGAATTTAGATCCTGGCCAATCACAAATCAAAGAAGCAATTGTTACACCAATGAAGCCTGGAGAGATGAATGGCGATCATGTAGACGCCGGAGAGATTTACACGAAGCATTTCAGTACTCAAACGGATTTCATATCACCACCGGACAATCATCCTCCGAACTACGAAAATGATTTCTATGCGAATACACCGCAGTCAGTGACCGACAATAATTCCGATCACTATGCGAATTATAATGATAAGAACAGTCTTAATAGCTTGGATGGGCATGATGATGCTAAACTGAGTTTGGAACTGCAGGAGAAATGTATGATGGTGACGGCGAAACAACCGCCACCGTATCATATCGCCGCGGCGTATTCGAAAAACGCTAAATATTTTAATAAGATGGATGAGTATGATGATCAACCGAAGAAGTTTACGCAAGATTTGCAAAATTCTGCGCAGAATATAACGGTACCACAGCCGGTTAATTATAGCAAGAAGACTGATGGACTGTTGCAAGAGATTAATAAACGGATTGATGATCATTATGCAAATCAAAACTACGAGAAGAATTTTGTTATGGAGAAACAATTTCCTGGGAGTAATATTAATGAGACTAGGGTGGCTAAGAATATGACTATAGTACTTACACCCTGTTGTTATGTTCTGGGTTTTACTGTCACTTACAATGAGAATGTAAGTAATTTTAGTTTAAAATAAAATTCGTCTCTCTTTTATTTATAAAAAAAAAATTGATTTATAGGGCGTTTTTGTTAGCAAAGTGGATGAGAATGGCAACGCTTTTCAAAAGCTTTTTCCTGGAGATCGGATACTTGCACTGGACAAAATCGATCTTACCAAGATGGAGCCCTGGCAAGCATACAAGACTGTTTTAATTCAAGGTCCAGAAACCGAATCATTTTCTATAACAAGGTATTAGTAGATAGTTAGAGCGTAGAAATCTGATTTCGTTCGTGTATAATAATCGTAACGTAAGGCTCAAATTGCTCGGTGCCATTGGATTCAATACCTCGATACAAATACAACATATTATTACGTCTACGATTTATGAATAATAATACAATACTACTACAATACAATTAATGTTTTTAAAATACATATTATGTATTGGATAAGAAATCGCGGTTGACGTGTTATTCGGTCTTTTGATAACATAGAAACGTTTGGGGTATATATTTGTGGTCCAAGTCTTTACTAAAAATTCTCTTCTCTGGTACTTCACTGGAATTGTAACAATTTTGTACTCGACTACATGCAAATGTCGATAAATCGGCCAAATTGAATGATAGAAATGAATTTTTATGCAATATCTGATTGTAAATCTTATTATTCTGCATTTGGTTGGAAACTTTTAAACGGTTCATATATTAAGATATTCTCAAACCAACGCGGTCGCAGATGCGGGCGCTTTCGAAGTCAACTAGCGATAAGATTATTCTTAAACTAACGCGGTCACTTCCCCGGAAGCAATCGCTATCAGAAACATAATGAGTCGAGCTCATCATACTTTTTCTTAAATGTGCTTCGACTATCTACTGAGGAAGTTCTAGCGCATCAACGTCCTAGGCAATTTCCAATGCGGCCCAAACGCAAAGCAAACTTTTTCATTTCTGGGAGGGGGGTCTAGAGAATACCGCGTTTGCTGTTTTAATACGGGACTTTCATAATTTAGAGGGGGGGGAGACAACAACTTGTTTGTCTTAAACCGATACTGAGTTGCGGCCCAAAATTCCATTACTTCTACCAATGCGGGCCTGAGTAACAAAGATCTAGGACACTCCTGTTTTAATTGATGTTTCTGGCGTATTAACATGTTGACGCACTTTTCTGCCCACTGCATTGCCGGATGTTTCTAGTACTGTTGGGAGCTCGGTTCGGACTGAAGTATTCTCGCTTTTTTCTTGACATTGTTTTGACGTATCTCTACTGATATTGATTATCATCAATATCTTCGGCATTATCTGGACTTGTAATATTTTACGTGGTTTGAGCAAATTACAAGAAGGGCTTAAAATGTACCTTTGTTTCGGTATTTTTCACTTTTCAGCTAACGTGCATTCTGCAAAATCGCGCGGGCAAATGCAATCAATTCTGTTTGGTTGCGACCTGAGTCTGATCGTGACTAGTACGCAGCCACTGACCGC
>JARJDU010022616.1:0-14451 GCA_030264695.1 Lissagria laeviuscula | reverse complement strand
CGAGACGAGACGAGAATTGGTTATTTTGTCGAGATTTCTTGTCTCGTGAAACCCTACTCTTTCCCTGCTTCATCTCTACATATTATTACATATTACTTGCAGTTTGGTGTTTTTCATTTTAAATTTATTTTAATTGTAAACAATGATGATATTTATTTAATTGAAATATCTGTCACTTCAGTCACAAATCACAAGCGCAAAATTTAACCAACAGGAAAATGGAAACGATGCATTGTTTTGTTTTCAAGTCACAATAAAAATGCTATTAATAACATTAATTTAAAAAAATAAATAAGAAGAAAAATAATAATCAACAAACATATATATATAAATATTTATAAATATATATATATATATAGAATGATTTAACATTAAAAATTTGCTAAGCAAGATATAAATAATTTCATTGATTTAATAAGAAATTATGCATTAACAAAGTGAATAAATGAACGATTTAAATAATAAATAAATTAATAAATAGATAGATTATTGCTATATTATTCAAATATTGTAACAACAAATAACTAATAATTTAAATAATTATGAAAAAAAAGTATATAAGATAAGATAAAATGATGTATATATTATATTAATATTTAATAAAAGTGTATTTAAAAATTAAATATCTGATATTATTTATTGCTCATTAAATTATTTATTTATTAATCGCTTTAAAATATAAATCTTTTTTATTTGTATTTCTATTTTTAATAAATAGCAAATCAAATTCAAAGAGAAAAATCGAAAGATCGGTATGAACAATGGTGCGTTTGACAAAGTCGGGACCCTATGGTTTGCCGTGATACAAAATCAGTCAGTCAAGTAAAAGTCATACAACTTAAAAATTCATGAATGTCATGTCTCCGCGAAGCCCCTCAAGATATTGGGGCCCCAGGGCTTAAAATCGCCTCCGGGTATAAATCGAATAAAGATGATCATTCAAGCAAACATTTTATTCTTTCGAGTACTCATTCGAATCAAGAAAGCCAATAAATCGATTAATATAGAGAACGAACTCACCTGAATGTCATCATCCAATATTGTGACGCATCTATCAAGTATGGATCCCCCTATGACGACCTGCAACAATTACGGAGAGTAGTTTTAACTGCTGCAACTCTCGTCATTTCTGCTTAGTATTTTTGGCTTTATGCAAAAACCTAGTTGACATTAATTTGAATTCGGAAGATTTCATCCGGATCGCGTAGTCCTTTTAAACAATGGCGACAACGTTCAATAAGTTTCCAATTTATTTGAAAAATTACTGTTATCTGCTCTGCAATATACACCTCATGCTCATGAATTTCGCTTGATGAAAATTTATTGAACGTGCGATGGAAAATTTGCAGCTCTTAAATCACTTTTTCCGCTTGCACATAGGCGACGCGACGTCCATCTATTTCTATATATTAGATGTATGTATGACAGATATTGACTGTGCAAAAAAAGAGAAGAAACATATACTATACATATCAAATGAACATAGCATATGGCCATACACTTTGCTATCTTTTGTCTTTCCTCCATCTTCTTTGTGATTTATTATTAAGTAGACCGAGTCAATTACGCGCAATACCATTGCGCATTTTCAACATGCAACTTTTATTGATTACACAAACACCCTGTGATTTAAACAAAGCTTTCCCTTATTTAAACATGTCGCATCTGGGGAACACGATAACGCATAAAAGCAGCACATAATTAAGTGTGACTATATGATATCATACTCGTAGCAACCCCTGCTGCTATGCTTCAAACAAGCACACTCGTGCCTCGGTTTAACGGATATCGGCTTTCACGGACAAATTAGTGTTTGACGGATTAGAGTCTGGTTGAGCAAAACAAACCAGAGTTTTAGCTAAATCGATTGATTAAACAAATAAAAATTCATAGCTAACTGTCAAGTAAAGCTGACGTTCCCCTCGACCTCTATGTGTAGTCAACTTTATAAAAAAAAAATCATCAAAGTATCTGATTGTATAGACTTTCGATTTAACGGATTTCTCGTTTATCGAACAAGAGTCAGTAAAACCGAGGCATGAGTATACTTTTACACCACCCACCACTCCTGCTTTTTGATCCATACTTCAGTCAAATAACTCGCCTCGTAAATCATTTTCTTCTGGTTTGCTTCGTTGCAGTCCTTGCAGTCATTCCTTTAAACCTCCGCCAACCACCAACTCCTGCACAGAGCTGGTCCATTACATATGCGAACGCATAAATCCCAAATTATGCGATTTTCTGGAACAGAGAGAACGGGAGGCAGCAGCTGCTGGCAGTCGAGTCTTGACCTATGTCTCTTAAATTGCTCCAAGAGCAGAAAAAACCTGCAATACCGCGAGGCTTGAACATTGTTATCAATCGATAACAAGAGATGAAAATAATCTATGGCATATGAACCACTTTCAACTAAATATACTCTAGCTCAAAAGAATATATTTTATCCCAAATTCTAAACAAATGCAACATTGACGAGCGTATAATCGATTCGGTCATATCCGTTAATATTTTATCGCTTCATCTATCCACGTACTCTTTATTAACAGAGCTAGCTGGCTGTTTTTGATTATAAACCGGAAATGGGGATAAAATACAACAACAAAAATGGGACGATTATCCTAGTTTGGTTCTACATACTTTGTTTTTAAGGTTTAGCACGTTAGTGGAAGGATTTCAACAAAAACTAGGCACTGAGCAACAACGCAAGAGAATTAAACATGGCGGACAAGAACAAAACTTGAACATGCTTCTTGCTTGCTTTTTTTTTGACAACGAATTAATATTATGAACATAGCAACACCCCATAGATAGCTTTCATGCATATTTATGCTTAACCATGTCAGCTATGACGCTTAAATAGTGTTTTCGTTACTTTACAATTGAAATTAAATACAATTGCAAATAGCAATAAATTTAAAATACTTTTGAAATGTCATATAATTAATGCGAAACAACAAATGGGTTAATAATTATTATCAGCGCTTCAATATTTAATTTTTTTCTAAATTCTACAACATAAGATTCAATTTAAACAGTTTTTTTGTTGAATCGATTTAATTATTACAAAAAATACATCAGATGAATGTTCTTCAAATTGATCACATATGATAAGTTTTAAATTATAGGAATACTCACAATTGAAGAGCGCGTTTCCTGTAATCTCGTAGCTTCTTCGTTTAGAATTCCCTTCGATTCCAGTTTCCATAATTCAAATGCAATGCGACCTCCAATAAAAGCGTTATTTTGAACCAATTTCATATCTAATATTTGTTAGGATTAACACCACAACAAAATATTCAAATAGAAAACGAAGCAGTAGTATTGCTATAACATTACACCATAAATGGCGCCCCATGTCCGTCAAACTCTAATTTCACCAAGGCATAAGTGTACTTTGTTCTCAATTTAATTACAAGTTATGTTAGAACCTTAATAGTTATAAATATTTCATAGTATCAAAGATAAAGGATACTGGTCTGAAGAGATTTCCCACCGGTGACGGTAGCCACGTGTCGCAATAGAAATGGCGTTATAGCTTTTCCCTCAATTTTTCGTTCAGCAGCAAGTTTCAATGCTTCTTTCACAGCTTCTTCCATCAATTCTCTTTCCAGCGCATCTTCTATCGGTACAGGAACAGCAAACAACATTCCTGATTGTAAACCTAACTCTTGCGCTGCTTTAATTACCTTGGCAGCTTCCAATTCCGTCTCGACATTATAGTCGGCATCGCAACCAGAATCTCTTGTATAAAAAGCTGGAAAACTTTTGCTGCGGCCAAAACTAGCAACAAATACTCCCTCTGTTTCCTAAACAATAGATATTAATTATAAGCAATTAAAACAAAGAAAAGTGTGTGTGTGTGTGTAACTGTAGTTGCAGTTACCAGATATTCTAAAGTTCTTGGAATGTCCAAAATCGATTTGACTCCACTGGAAACTACTGCAATCGGCGTTCGTCCCATCTCTTGTAAATCTGCAGAGATGTCCATTGTCGATTCACCGCAGCGATGAACACCCCCGATGCCACCGGTCGCAATTATACGGATTCCTGCCATATGTGCTGCCAGCAGCGTCCCAGAGACCGTGGTTCCACCATTTAATTTCATTCCGACGACATAAGACAAATCTCTTCGCGATGTCTTCAACACATTGGATTTCAATTCTCCTATTTGTTCAATTTCACTACTATTAAGACCAATTATGAGTTTGCCATTGAGTATAGCTATTGTTGCAGGCGAGGCACCCTATTAATCATTATAAAAATATTATTGTAATAATTTTGAATATTTGAAAATTAATATTCAACCTATACAGTAGGGTTGTTGCATGCATTTTCTTTGTGGAAATATATTTTTTTCTAATTTTTTGGAAGCCTTTTTAGCCCACAAAAAAAGTATTAAAATTTCAATTATCCATTCTCTAAAGAAAATTATGTCTTTGCTTACAGCTTGGCGAATTTTACGTTCACATTCCAAAGCACATTCCACATTTTGTGGAAATGGCATACCATGTGTGATAATTGTTGATTCCAGGGCCACGACAGGTAGCTTCTCCTCCAAGGCATGACGCACCGACTCGCCGAAAACTAGATGGGATTGCGCACTTGTAGAATACCGACTTAAGTACGGTATCTCGGTCCAAAGAAAACTTCTCCTCATAATTACACGTTGTATTATTAACATGGTTAATTTTATTACTGTTTTACGAAAATGTATTATTAAACAAAATGACACACCAAACAAGCACTACATATCATGTGCGTATTCCACTCGGAAGATTAGATGCTTGATTAAGAATCGGAACAAATAAAAAATGGCCTTGAACTGTCAATGATATCTATATACACTCATGCCTCGGTTTAACGGACTCTTAGAGAGCGACCATTGTCCGTTAAAAAAGAAATCCGTTAAATCAAAAGTCTATGCATACACATGCTTTGAAAATCATGAAATTGCCTACGTGCTTACACACAGAGGTTGACGATAACATCAGCGGTTCACAAAGACCTTTCCTCGACAGTTCACCATGAAATTTCAATTGTTTTAATCGATTTAACTAAAACTTTTGTTTGTTTTGCTCCATCACAACAGTCCAAAATGTTCCCAAATAAATAGTATTGCTATAACATTAAAGAGGACGCACCCTATTCGTCCAACTAATATGTCTGTTAAAGCAGATATCTGTTAAATCGGGTCCGTTAAAGCGAGGCATAAGTGTACAAATATAGCAATCATAAGTAGCAGATTAGGTATTCATATAGAAATATTATTGATATCTCCGATTGTTGTTCTCAAGTAATTGAATTAACTATATTAATAAACATTTTAAATTATATATTTTAGATTGTCAATGAATAAGGCATCATCTTTGTTATATATGTTATTTAAGTGAAATTAAAATTACAATAACTTTGTATATATAACCCATATAATTAACATTTTATTTTATGTGACTATATATGTTTAAAACTAATTTGTGAACAATAACTCTTAAACTATTTATCCTACAGAATCTTAATTATAATTGGATAGACAATTTTAAGCTTTAGTTGTGAAGCCTTCCTCTATGACATCAAATAAATTAGTGACAGAATCCATTTATTTCTTTCCTGAAAATCCTATGAACTATTTTAGGTCGCTTATCCTTAAATATTTACATACTTTGATACACATGGTTGCATACAGTCAGTAACATTTTTATCAGCTGTTATCTAAATGTTTATATTTTTAAACTATAAATTATTAAAAAACTTTAAAAAAAATGTATGTATGAGTAATTATTTCAAAACTTTTTTATAAGATATCAATAATTTTCTTTTAATAATCTGCTACAAATTAAAGCTATAGACATTGTTTATATATTCAAATAGTATATAAACAATGGTATTAAGATATCGAAAACCATTAAATTATTTAAATTTAATTTTTACGCATAGTTTTTAACTTTTATTCATTTTATTTGTTTAATATCAAGGTTTTGGCTAAATTAAAAAGCATACTTTAAAAATACTGCATAATTTCGAAAACTTGTATTGCAGATTCCTGTAATTCATCATCGACAGCATTCAGTTGTTTGAAGTCATTTATTTTGTCATTTCGAGCAGATATTCACCAGAAAAGTAAGTTTTGAATGTAATGTCTGTTTATATTTCAATATGATTTAAAATTTACATTCTAAAAACATTCATTTCATAGCACAATTAACTTTACATATAGAAGCAAGTTACCTTTTTTGTTCTACTAGTTATAGCAATTTGCCTGAGCGGCCATCTTGGTTAACTGATGCCCTTCGTGGTGCGCAACTTTCCACAATTTTCTTTAAGCCGTGACAACCAATTATCTACGATGCCCAACATTTGGCTCCATTGTAATAAATGTTTTCTTCGAGCTGAGGGTCTGACCCAACAGTTCTTCATTACAAAATGTGGCCATGTCTTGTGTTACAAATGTAGCCAGCTGAGCAGTAAGCATTACTTTTGCTTGTTTTTTTTTTTATTCTAAACACCGAAAGGATGTGGAAGGAATGTGGAATGTCTTTGTCCTGTTTTAGATGCTCAGATGGTTTGCAGTGTATGTAGTGAAACTGTATCTCTCCGGCCTTTAAATAAAAATGTGCCTGCTGAGATTGCCTCATACTTTCAGCCAAGTACCAAGGTATGTGTCATGAATCTACTATCAGTACAACTTCTTATTGATATGATTGTTTTAATTTTCTAGATCCTTGAATTCCAAATAAAAAATATGGAAAACTTGATTAAAAACTACATTTTGAAGTTCAATTCTGCTAAGAAAGAGTTGATTCGTCTAAAGCAGGCATATCAACATCAAAAGAAAGAGATTATTTACTTGAAGGGCATTATTCAATCTGTAATTATTTATTCTATTTGTATTATGAAAGATTGTTTGTAATTGATTTTATTTATACATTCCAGATGAAAGATTCTTCAAATCCGCCATATCCATTTAAATATTTTAATGGTATGGACATGGCATTCTCTACTAAAACATCAATGAATATGACCAATCCAACTTTGGATAAGATCGCAATGCCTAATAAGATGAATCCACCAATGTTACCTAACTATCAGGTATGTTGTATATTATTATCATGGTATATTTTTAATATTTGAATTATATTTTATTTAGCTTAACTATCCTCGTGCCAGAACTGCTAGAAGTAATCGCTCTCGCGTAGGGCGATCAGCACCCTCACTTGCACAGATTTTTGCTGAAAGAAATCATATTTAACTTGGATTCCATTGAACAATTTGCAGTTAAATTTAAATTGAAGCTAAGTATTATTCAAGTTGCTTTTAAAGTTGCTGTTGCTTTGCAATTATATGAGCTTTTCTTTATTTCTGTAGAAAGTATAATAATAAGTACTAATTTGATTTCTTTTGCTAATATTGATGAAGTAATATGGAACATAAAATGTTGATTTAAATGTGCAATAGCACTCACTATTTGATAAATTGCTTAAGTAGTATTAGTGTAATTGGGTCATATTGTTTATATTTTAGTTTAGTAGTAATAATATGAAAACTAATTCACAATTAAAATCTATTTGGATTGGCATTTTGTTTGCTTGAATTTGCACTGCATCATCTTTCTCAATTAATCTTCGTATAGGTAATTGGCTAACTTGGTGTTAATGATTTATGTAGGTATTTCATGTATCTCTTCTGAAGAGTTATGGAGTTTATGAGTAAGTATTCCAATTTGGTAATATTAATTAATGAATATTTATATATTGCAGATGAGTCTTCTTATATCTGTGCTATCGTTTCTTTCATTTTAAACAGCCGAGGAGCGAAAGGAAGAAAGAGAAAATTGTTGCATAGTTAACGATTCAACACAGTAAGTTATGTCATTGGGATTAGGAAAGTTTGAAAGCTATTTAGCATTGTTATTATTGTTATATTATTAATAACGGCTTTCTACACCTTAAGAAGTTTAGCAAGCTCTTTTGAGGTATGAAATTCATTTCTTTGGATGGATCAGTTTCTTTTTCTATTTTATTTGGTGAGTAATTTTTTACCGTTCTTGATTTCTTCCTCTCGTTGATTTATTCCTATTTTTTAGGTGTTCTAACTTCTTCTAAACATGTGATCTTAGTCTTCCTAGTCTTGCCATTCCATTATTTGTATTGAAACTCCCTAATCATCTTACTTTTTATTGTTTTTCTTTTCTTTCATATCAATTATCATCCATTTTCTTGTTCATCTTTCATCATTCTTTGATGCTTCATTAATTTTTCATAATAACATGTAATAGCGGTAATAAATGTATCTTTGTCTCGCCACAATATGAAAATAAAATTGATGATTTATGTAAAATTGCATATTCCTAGACAACCGCCAAAAAAATGGCGACTAAAGGACACACATGCCGTCCCTGGCAGGTCTATTGTGTATTCATTACTAGTATTACACTTTAATATTAAAAATTAATATAGAATTATCAACAACAACGAAAGCATTAGTAATAACAAGACTTAAAACGTTTCTAGCTAAGTTCTTAACGCACTTTCTAACACTATGTATACCAATAATACCTCAATCCCAAAATGGTCAATATTTCCTTTTGTGGTAGTTTTTTTTTTGCTAATAACTCAAAACATCCTTTACCAAAGTACAAAGTATATTTACTAAAAGAATCATCTTTCAAGGCTTTATTGCCTCGATAAATTAATTTTAAATCTTTTAATTTAATTTTATATTACTAGTTACTAAGCAATTTAATAAAATGTAATAAATTTCATTTAATTGTATTAAAATCGATTGGTTTCTTGCTCAATATGAAAAATTCCGATAATTACTTTGAAGCAAACGGAGAAATAATTAACTTTCTAATTAAAACATGCAACAAAATTTCTAATATAAGAAAAAATGGAATTTACCCAATTTATTAAGTAAAACTGCAAGTAATTACAATTTAAAATACATGTTAATTTACGAATTTAATTTAGATAAACAATTTTATTAGCTATAACACTTTTAATCGTAATTTATACTATACTTTTCTATTAAAATTATTTCATCTAAGGTTTATGAGGTCCGCTGAACGAATTTATTTCTTTTCTTTATGCCGAAAATTCTTACTTTGTTTATATTTTGATTTTTGCTTGTAACTGTAACAATTATTATGCGATTATCACAATTTCAACAGTTTTGGATTGCTGATACATAGAAGCATACTTTTATGACAATGTATAAAAAAAAAAAATCGTAATAATAGTCCGAGTGAAATAATCAACTAAACAAGTAGGTTAATTATTGCCAAGACTATTTTGTTTACCTATTTGTCTAAATTCTACTTTAGTAAACACATGACTATATATTATTTCCTTTTTTTGTTCCTGGGACAAAAAGATCGTAAAATGGTGATTCAACTTTGGCAATTCGAGGTCATTGATGATTTCCTTATTTTGGATATGAAATGATTATGATATAGTATTAAAACAAAAAATTATGTACAAATCTGTATTTTTCAAATATATATATATTTTATTACAATAAATAGACATAGATACATAAACATCTATATAAATTAACATCTGATGTTGCTGTTGTTATAGAATGATTTGATGTAGTTTTCATCTATGTTTACAAAAGTTAATCAACTGAACCTCAGATCAGAATTTTTATCAAATTGATTGTCATTATTGTTTAATTTTTTCTTTTACAACTCTTTAATTAGCCCTAATTTGAATAAACTGTAGCATGTTAGTCAGTACATAGAACATCTACACTTAATTCTAATGTTTCATTTTTGCATGAAGCAAATGCCCACAACAAGGATATAATGTTAACAATATACGCAGTATAGCTATTGTTGCGACTTTGTTCATATGTAAAACATGCTGAAATAACAAAATACCATGGCACCTAACTGCTCCTCGATTAGACCAATCCAAGATACATTGGAAAAAATTGCCACTGATCTTAATAAATTGCTTATAACATCTGCCCAATTTCCTTTCTCCAAGCCTGAAATTAACAGTAAGAGTCCTGAAAATAAGAATAAATTAGCATTACACACGTTTTTAAGAAGCAAGCTCTTTAAATGTAAACATTAAAACATCTAAACAAGGGTATATTCTTATGTTACATAGAATACACTCAATTTTACATGAAGCAAATACCCACAGAGATACCCTATAAGGAATATATACTTGATATCTATTGTTATGGACTTGCTAAAATAAGAAACATTAAAAAATTGCATAATAACAAAAAAACTGACTGTTCCTCGACAGGACCATATTAAACATTCATTGATCAGGCTATTATTTCAACAAATAGGGCTATAATATACACAAATCTGAAGCTTAATTATCATAGGCTATTTAATTTTTTGAAGATATGAGGCAAATTAAATGCTTTTATTGAAATATTTGCAATTTCTATTTGATTTTGTATTGTATTGAGAGGTTACATTTTTTAATTTAAAAGTTTTGATGGAAAATGTTATTCGCTAGTAAAATGGGGCTGCAAAAAACTATTTTATCATCAAAATTGCCCTTGAAGCAACCTTATATCCCTGACTGCATATTTGTTGCTAACATGAAAAATAACAATTAGAAAAAAATCAATCATTTTTAGCAGAAATAAGTAAAAAGCACCAATTTGCGACACCGGGGCTATTAATTTATTGTCATTGATATTCTCTAACTAGATTTTCGACATATTGTTTTAATAATTAATATAATACTATATGCATATAATTAACACATTTAAGAAAAATGATCAATTTAGTCAAATTCTATTAGCGCAAATCATTAAGATTAATTATTTATGAATTTAGACAGTAAAAACACTAAGTTTTACGGTCAAATTAAGCAATAATTAGTTATTAAACATTCATAAAATCAAATTAAATTACAATTGGCAACGTCGCATAGATTCGCGTCGTCAAATCGGTGCATCGATCCAATTGAGCATGCGCAAAAAACAAAAGAACGGCGTCCATCCGAATGACAAGCGTCATTGCAGAAACGATCGACTCCTATTAAAGGCAAACGATTTTTAACGTTGTGATAGCATCTTCATAGGCGCGATTTAACAACCCGATCAAGTAGACGAATCCTCAGGACACGTTGATTATTTCTAGGAAGAGGTATTATTATAATTTATTACCCATTGTTTTGTTATGTCTCCCTCCTGTTTCTTTTTTAATGGGTATTGTCTCATTTGCATAACAGTACTTATTTGATTGGAAATCAGTAATTAAAAGTTAAATTTAGTAATGGGATTATATGTTCTATTCCTAACTGATTGTGATGTATCTGTTGATACTTGTGGGGTATAATTTTTGAACAAGGCAGATCGACACACTACTAACTGATCGAAGGATTTCTTTCATATTAAATTCTAAACCAAAATATATATAAGCATTTATAACTTTTACTTACCAATTAAAGACATTTTGTTAGACGTTAGTGATAAGAATTGTGTTCATTCTAACTAAATTTAATTCACTCGCTGCCTCTGTTCTGATACTACAATGACCATTACTTTGTTCAAACACTATCTGCATTTGCATGCTGAAAATTTTCGTTAAATCTTAATAATAATAAATATCTTACGTAATTCACTTTAATTTTCCGAGATATACTACTTATGTTCTGCTATGTTTTTAGGATTTATGTACGTACGTACATGCTGTAGATATGGAGGAGAATCAATAAGGCGGCTTCAACCAGAAGCTCGTAATAATCTATAAAGTAGGGATGTGTCATGCTTTTTCTGCTACTTCAGCTTAGATGGCAATCGATTGCTAGTGAACACAGAAGCTATCGCTGAGCACATGACGTATGAAAAGTTTTAAACTCAAGAGAGTGTTTAAGTCTTTACTTTTGAAATTTTTATGTTATTGCTCTCTAATAACTAAAAAGAAAACTATTTATTGAAAGTAATTATTACATTAGTTTTAGTATCGCATTCAATTATTTCATTTTGGCAAGCAGCATGTTTATTTATATTTATTTATATTTATATTTATAATGATTCTAAATTGTGATTAGTGTGTCTCAGAGACACAGCAATTAGGCATTTTCAATGATCTGCATCTTTCATTTATTTATGATAGTTACGATAGTAATTATAAATTTATGTTGTAATTAAGGAAATTAGGAAAAATGCCAAGCATAGTTAAAAAGAATTGAATTCGATACTGTAAAATATAATCTAATTTGGTTTCAAAATATTTAATGATTTTAAATGAATTTGATAAGTAAATGCTTGTATAATAAGAGTAGATGATAGTCATCTTACCAGTGTGCTAGCTTACTACATACTTTAACACTCTTTTAAATTTATGACTGTAAATAATTTTGTAACAATTTAATATTTGATTGCTAGTTGTTTTCAATCTCTGTGGTCGCGCAGTAATTACACCACAGTATGTCCTGTCTGACGGCGGCTGAAAAGACAGCTACGCCAGCACCAGTTATTTCTTGTAAATCAAAACAAAGGACAATTATTTATTTGACAAAATTTATTAAAATTTCTTGATTTTAAGTTTTAGGATTCTATGGCGCACATCTCCAGAGGAATTGAGAGTTTCGTTGTGTGTAAACGTCTTGTTAAGATAGTCGCATATAGTAAATTAATAAAATCTTAAGGTATACAAACAGCGTTATAGATTAAACTGTTAAAAACTTATATTATTTACTGGTTCTCATTATCACTATCTTTTTGTACATTTACTAAACAAGAAACAACGATTATAATAAAACAAAGAAGAATCTTCCAGATATATGAACGTTAGCAACAATTTTTAATTTGGACGTGCGCAGGACCTTTTTAATTGGCAGTACAGGAATGATTCCATTATTGTAAGCTGCTGCAATTACACTATATTATTAGTATCATAATTACTACTGTGAATCTTTCAAGTGAGTAAATATGCAAAAATAATTTATATTACCATTATAATATTTTTCAGATGAAAACATTTCATTAGGTAAAATTATAGTTTCAATGTTGCCTATCGGTCAACCAACTTCAGTGCATCAAAGATATGCAGTGTAATGTATATCATTATTTGCAGATTAAGTTAAATTGAATTATTCTTTGTTTGTATATGAACAGCTTTATTAAGCTCTCTGTCTATGTTAGGTACATATGGTATTGATGATCATGCTACAGGCAACTAATTCTCAAAGACTATCGAAGCAAAATGATATGTCCCAATAGGAGGACGAGAGTTCTGTGCTTGTGGGAGACAAATGTTGGTGGCAAAAATGTGATAAACGCTATATTGTACAGCAATTGTTTTGGAAACAAGAAATAAGGAATCTAGTTACTTTTTCTACTTTAACTTTGTGATTGGTTAAATTCACTTTGCTATAATTGTACCATAATGTGCATATGAGCTAATTTCGTTTGTGCTGTTTTAGTGATGAATTATCATGGAGAGATAAAAACAACAACCAAAAACGAATCTCGCACTGAGCACTTTTGTTTGAGTCATGCTTGCATCAGTGAAAAATACTATCACGATATGCACGCTCAGTCTATAATAGAAATCGATTACATAATGGATGCGATTTTGCCAATTGCGGCAGCTAATTAGATATAGCAAAGAATAATGAAATACCCGTCACGTTAATTGCGTGGCTTATTATTAAAGAAATGTAGATTATTTTAAATGCAATTTGTTTTGCGAAAAATAGATCGTGCCATGTCCTCTTTTACTTTTCATTATTAGGGCAGTTTTGCGTTAGATTTAGTAAACAATTGTTACATGGACAATCAAGCAACTAATATTGTTTCGCGTTAGTATTTAAAAATACCGGATAGCTATGAAAAGTGAACTGTTAGGGTAGTCCAAAATTAGTGCCGAAAGAAGCAATCGATAATTTCCTACTTAAATGTACATGGAATTTAAAAGTTGATGCTGCTGAAGTCATATTTATCTATTACACTAAGGTATAACAGATTAATTGTTACCTAACTTATGTTTTGGTTAAAACTATTGAAAATCAACAAATTGAATATCAAGATTCATTAGTCTATAATTATTAATGTAACCTTTAATGCACAAACTCAAAATTTATTAGCATTTTAATAAAGTTTTTTTGTTGTAGATTATATCGATTGAAGGAAAGAAAGAAACAGACTGCATTCTCTTGAGGTTCGTTAAATAGGATTCTGATTCCCGTAGCAGGAAAATGGTATGGCGTGGGAATGCTTTCAACTGGAGGTGTTAGACCTGCATGATTTTCAAATGGTAAGTAGAACTGGTATATCCCCAATCGGCAAACAAACAGTTTGCCACATTTGTGTCGTGTCTTCAACATAACTCCTGCCCTTGTGTCCAGTTGTCTAGTTGCAGATGTAAGAAGCGTATAGATGACACTACTTGCCATGAAGGTTGCAAATAATTATTATTTATAATGCTAATTAGATTACTATCTTAATAGTTGGTCGTCGAATGAGATTATGACA
>JARJDU010022599.1:0-15811 GCA_030264695.1 Lissagria laeviuscula | reverse complement strand
TTTTTTAGACCACCTGTGTTTAATCCTCTTTTCACAAAAATTATTTACTCAAAGAATTTCAACTGAACTTACACCACAAAAACAATTTTTAAACTGAAATGTCAATTATTTTCGAATTCACCTTGTATATAATTAAAATATAGAAGTATTGCTATCTTTGTTGATATGTGACGCTTATTGCTATCATTACATGTCTCTAAACATTCTCAAATTATAATCAATAATAAGATTCGTTTACTGAACACAATAACTAACTTTCTACAAACTATACATTATTCAGTGCAAACGTAATTTCTTTCAATTATCATTAAGAAACGTTGCAAATTACCAGATTAAGTGCACTCATAATGCATTTTTAATGACGCTGCAAACTTTTCTACATAGATATTTATATTTATTAAGATATGTGTCACTTCATGTTCAAACAGAGGCGTATAGGGTGTAGCTAGGCGGGCTAAAACCGCTTCTGTTCGCGGGGGCAGCACCCGAGTTCGTTAAATCAATGTAATACTTGTTCTAATGTTTATTTCTAAGGGGCAGGGGCGCAAAATAAACTTTATTTTAGTTATCTCCATGCTCTGAAAACTCTAGCTACGCCCCTGTGGTTAAAATTCTAAGAATCAAAGAAAACTATATAGTACAGTTACTACTTTTTGTCTTTAGTCAGTTTATTATCTTTTACATATATGTATAATAAATATACTTTATGATTTAATAAAAATAAACTCTTGTGAATTATATGCAGATTTATTTAGCTCGAAATTTATATTCAGAGATCAACTGTTTACATAATAAGAGCAGAAACTCAGCAAGATTGTCTCTGTTGCCATCTGGATATATTGCATCTGTTGCCATTTTGTCAATCCTGCAAAAGAAAGGAAGATCTTATTTTCATAAACTACAAACTAAATAAAAAGAACAAAACAAATCAAGGCGTGTTTCATGTATATGTTCTTTGTAGTTTGTTTTTTCGATGTGTGTGTGATTGTGTATGTTTTGTCTGACGATAATACGAGGAGAGTTCAATTGAAACGGTTCGCGTTCATTAACCGATTAAATTGCTCTCAATCAACAATAGTTATGATTATAAAAACTCGCAGCATTGAGATATATGTACATTCGGTAGTTGTGTTGTATTCAGGAGAGCTTGAAAACTCATGGATCTGTCTCTCTCCATCTACTTAAAATATTGTTCTATAAAGCTCATATTGTCCTGTCCTTCTTGAGCAATTAGCTCCTGTAATTTTTCAATTAAATCATTAGGTGCGTCGCCGGTTCAAATCTGACAAGTTTAGTTTTTACGCAATCAATTATATTTCAACACAGTTTTTCATACGTTCTTTTATCAAAAACGTGCTTTTTATTAACCTAAAGTTATCTGTATATTGAATTTACATATAAATCATCTATTAGTTAAAGATAATTAGATTACTATTGAAACGAATCATAATATAATCTAATTTAGTTTAAAGCTTTACACTTATTTGCATTTAAATCTCGCGCGTCTTTGGTCTGGAATACAATAGGAGGAGCTGAACAACCTATTATTGCACAAAAGTGCCATGGGTATATTCTATCTTTGTTCAATACACGATACACCGTAAGAGGTAAATGTACGTTGTTAACATTCATTTTGCCCATAAGAGCGGCCATGCTGGATTTTCAGCCAATCAGGGCGTTTGGTTTTTTTTGTGCACTCGCTCTACAAGAGCGGCCATGCTGGATATCCAGCCAATCAGTTCGCTTGAACGTAGTCGGTCAATCCATCCAATCGAATGCGAATACACGAAACAACAACATAACCTCAGTGATTGTAAGTATAAAATGATATTATTAATGTAAATCTTTTACTAAACTCAATTATGTTTTAGATATGTATGCATTATTGCAATGTTTTGTAACAGCAGCAGCAGAGAATACAAACATGCTTGCTGACAAATTACTTTAGAGATAAGATACCAGTATTGTAAATATTTGTAGACTCGTTGAATGATTCAAGGATGAAGTGAATGGTAAATTAAGAAGATTGCATAAAACAAAAAATAATTGGCTCTGCATTGTTAAATTTAAAGTAACCTCTAATATATTGATTATTTAAGTTTTTTATTGCATTTGTCTTAAATGAACTTTACTAAAGCAATGCATTAATAACTTGACATGACAAATTGTCATAATCTAAATATGATTAGATTAAGATTTTATTTACATTACATTCTTGTATATATATTAGTCATATTATGCTTTTTAGATCATTATTAAGTAAAACTTCAATACGAAGTATAACAATGATTGAACCAATCGTATTAGTTCATGGAGGTGCAGGAGATATACTAGACGATTCTCGTACACCTGGATTACTTGCAGGAGTAAAGCAAGCTGCTTTAGATGGATACAAGAAGTTTAAAGAAACAGGTAATTACTATAATAATTAATATCTCTAGAATTCATTTATTAGTATGTAATAATTTGCTGCTGCATATTTGGTTGCCTATAATACATAAAAATTATTTCAAATTTTAGGATGTATTCTGGACGCGGTGGAATACGCAGTAAGAAATCTCGAAGATAATGCGATGTTCAATGCTGGAAAAGGATCCATGTTAAATATGGATGGCGAAGTGGAAATGGATGCGAGTATTATGTTAGGTAAAGATCTAAGTTGTGGAGCTGTAACTATTGTCAAAGATGTAAAAAATTGCATCACACTAGCACGTAGAATCATGGAGAAAACTGAGCATACAATGCTCGGAGCTGAAGGTGCTAAGAAGTTTGCAATTGAGCAAGGACTAGAGTTAGTACCACCGGGAGCTTTGGTCACTGCATTCAGATTGGATGCCTTGAAAAGGATCAAGGCAAAGTTACAAGAACCCAAATGCGAAATGGGTAGATAATTACACCGCTCTTTATTTTGCGCACATTTTTAATACAAATTTTTGTATTGTTAGGAACGGTTGGTGCAGTTGCCATCAATTCCCAAGGACAAGTAGCTGCAGCGACTTCAACAGGAGGTCGAGGAGGCAAACTAGTTGGTCGATGCAGTGATACTTCTGTCATTGGAAGTGGCACTTATGCGGATGATGATATCGGTTGCGTTTCTACAACGGGGTTTGGCGAAAGCATCATGAAATATTGTTTGGCTTATGATATCTTGCAAAGACACAAACATGGGATGACCATACAAAAGGCTACGAAAAGCGGATGCGATGACATGACTGCCAAAGTTGGGAATTTTGCGGGAGCGATAGCCATATCGAAAAATGGATATGTCGGTATTGGGTTTAGTTCTATGAGGATGTCTTGGGCCTATGTTAAAGGAGATGAGCTGCATTATGGTATTGATCAGGATCAACATGAGATTGAGAGGCTTCCAGTTGATTAATATTGCTCTTGATTCAGCAATTATTGATTAAGTTCTTGATTTTTTCTTTTATTATACATGCGTAGACATAATTTCATATAGCTATCAATGATTGTGATGGCCGATAACCTCACTTTCTCTCGCGCCCCGCCTCTTGTTTTTGTACACTCACCCACTGTCCTCTACGCCACTCCCAACATACCTTACCAGTCTTTCCTCGCTTAACCACATCATCCGTGACAAGTTTTATTCATTGCTTTATATCAAACATTTTACAAACTCGAAACCCAAAACAATGAAATTCAACAGTTCGGATACATTTTCCTTCATGGATTTACCATCAGACTTGTGAATTCCTACAATGTACTTCGTACGAATGACAAAACTGTTTAAATCCTCTAATTTTGTATATCTATCGATGATTGTCATGTTATCCTTGTACTCCGTAGCAGAATCCAGGATCCCAACGAGTTTCCCATTGCATATCAAAGGCCCTCCCGAGTTTTGTTGAAGGGTACTTCTATCCTGGACCAATGTACACAAAGAGTTTCTGTCATAGCAATCCCCCAAGTATTTCATCTCGATTTTTGAATTTATCGAGGGCACGACTTCAGGTCGTACTTCCAATCCAATGGCAAAACAATCCGCATCCTTAAGCCACTGTCTTGTTGGAAAGTTTTCATCATACGGGATCACGGGAAAGAATTTATTGTAGAAATCATAGTCAGATTTCAAAAGCACAAGGTTAAAGTAATAATGAGAGATGATTTGTACCACTAGCATTCTCTGCTCACAAGTGGTGTCGAACAATTGTCCTGGGCCAGTACAAATGACAATTTCGTGAGGTTTACGAATTGGCGGCTGGTACAGACATGTTTTGGATGTGAGAAGCAAGAAGGATGAAACATGCACACCAATGCAATGATTGGTTACTGCTCGGTGTTTGATATGAATCCTCGCGACAAAATTTGGTTCCTTGTAGGATATTTTAGCATTTACAATGAGGGGAAATGTTGAAAGGATTATTAAAATAAGGAAGTTTTTGATGTAATGCGTTAATTTTGACATTTTTAGGTTGAATAAATTAAATTAGTTTGACTTTTTTAATAATACCGTAATTATCATAATTAGTTGTAAATTTATTTATTGGAAAACAAACTTATTTGTTATTTCGTTTGATGACATTTGTCATAACATTCCAATATTCACAAATTTACATACCAAACATGGGTTTGTAGCATGTGCTGTTGTTTTATTGTCATTCTTCCTTTTTGTTTCTTATTTATGTTGTTGGAATGGATAAATATGTCTCTAAAATATTTTATGGAAGTCTCTTGGTAGTTGTATGCGTGGGTTGAAATTCCCAAGAAGGTCGTCCCGCGACCTTCTCTTTGCATATTTATCTACAAACTTGACCATATTGGACTTTGATCATATAATCTTCTTTAAATTTTGTTTATAAAGTTTATAAAAGTTTCTGTTTTTTTGGTATTATTGACGAATATTTTTCATTTTTAGTTTTGTACTAATCAGGAGACTAGAAATCTTATTTTATCAACTGGCTGTCAACAAATCTCCGGATTTTACCAACCGATTTCACTCATTTTTTGCTTCCAATACGCAGAAATAAATTTTCTATCATGTAGCAAAAGCATTTTTTTGATATTTTTTGATTTTATATGACTATTTGAAGGTCAAAAATGACTTGTTTCAAGTTGCCTGCATTTTATTATTTTTCGAAAAAAATCTATGCCGCGTGGTAGAGAATTCCATTTAGTTTTGAATTTTATAAGTCCTGTTGTTCTACGATGTACCAGTTCTTTGTAAACAGAGGCCGACCACGGATGCAGCTGCCAAGGCGGTGAAAAAGAATATATATTGACGAAAAAAAATGTTTCGTGGGAGTAGAAATGTTGCTCTACAATATGCAAAAAAACTGGGAGTGTTTACTTTATTTCTAATATCAAAAAAAGTCATGAATAGTTTATTTCTTGAGTCTTCAGGGCTTAGTCCCTCCTTGGTACATAATTGTAGTTTTAAAAGAAACAAGTACAAAAGAAATCAATTTATGCGAATAAATGCCAACATGCGATAGATCTTTAACAAACTAAGAAAAAGGTTCGTCACGCTCGTGAATATTTTTAGTAAATAATTCAAATAATAGCTTAAGCTATAAGACATGGGGATTCCCAAATAAAGCTGAAATGTCTTTATGTTTACATCATATTTCTTCATATATGGTGACCATATATATCTTAAATCATTTGCAAACATTAAAAGCGTTCAAATTTATAAATAAATTATAAAACAATCATTAAAACGTTATTAAAACAATTATCTGACCATCAAATTTCGTTCGCTGTTTTGTTTAATTGCAAATTATTCTTCTTCACGCTGTTTATTTACTTTATGTGTTCATCTCGAATGTCTTCTTCTGTTGCTGCTGCTGTTACTTCTTCCTTTTTTGTTGTTGTTGTTCTTCTCACAATCCGCATTCTTACGATTACATCTTCAGTGTGCTAATGCTACTAACAGTGCGAGGAGTCAACGACAAAGAATCTACAACGGCAAAGTATCGTAAACAAACGAAACAAAAAAATAAACAAAATAAAATGGCAGAAGAAGAATCAAATACTCGAATGCGGATTCTTGACTGAATTTCTTTTGGATTTATTTTCGTTTTTGGGTTTACCCTATACTCCACACAAAAGTCATAAACTGCAGTTGAAACGTGCGCAGGAATTCCCGCAGAAGCGGATATACATTCTTTAACTTTCACTAGAAGGACTATATTATATGCAAGTCCTTTAAATTATAAATTATTGGTAGCATATAGGTAAATGTTACCGTAGACATGCATTGGTAAGCAAAAACATAGTTTCTTTTGTTTTCTTCATGTGTATCTATTAATAACTTCTAAGTGGTGATATAAAATGTAAATGTGTAAAGTCGAATTAGTTGTCTTCGCTGAGATCTTCTGGTAGGAACCAAACTCGTGTCTGTATCTAGTTTCGTTTCGAAGCTACAAAATAATCTTTACTCTTGTACCAACCACACGATAATGACAGCTAACGAGAATTGTTTGCTCATTTACCTTCAAACTGATATGGGAAACTTCTTGTTTGAGCTGTGACTAATTTTGATCACACTAATTGAGTTTTTTTTTCTAATTCTTTTTGCGTAATTTTGTAGCTGTCAAAAACTATGTCTTTATTGTTTTATTTTTTGGAATTTTGAATCGGAAATATTTTTAAATCAATTTTGAAAATCTCAAAAAACGCACTTTAACTTTAGCGGCTTATATATCGAGTTGAAGGCAAAAATCGCAAATTCAGCCACTTTTTTTAAACAAAGACACAACAACATCTAAATTACATGTTTTTTGTAAGTTCTTCCTCTTCCTAATTACAGATTACAGCAACAAATTTGGACATGCAAACTTTTAAGCTGAGAAAACGATTAATAATTGAACATAAAACAACCAGTTTAAGTGTTTATGAACGCACGTGAAAAGAGGAAAATTAGAATAAACAGGAAGTAAGAAGATATTAACGTACACCCTTGAACTTACTATTACCAGATGCTATTTTATTAGCAACAAAAGGAAGCATTAAGACGAGCACGAGCATGAATTTTAACTTCCGACAGCCCACAGCCATCACCAACCGGCTTACATCTTCTTTGTTAGTTTTTTGTTTTATTTAAGTTAACTTATGATTGCTATAACTTATAACAATATAAACTTAACTTAAATAAAATTTTAAGAGGCGCATTTACCTTTAAACTTTTATAGGAAACTCCATTGTTAGCGCCGTGACTGATTATAATCACACAAATTTTGCTTTTTCTCAATTTTTTTTGCGTAATTTTATAGCTGCCAAAAACTATGACCCTATTTTTCGAATTTCAAATCGGAAATATTTTAAAATTAATTTAGAAAATCTCGAAAAACGTACTTTAACTTTAGCGGCTTATATATCGAGTTAAAGGCAAAAAACGCAAATTTAGCTACGCTACGGATGTATATTACTTATCGCTTAATAATTTACTTTTTGAATTTTGTAAAAATACCAAATACCCTGGCCGTAATCACTCACGAGCCAAAAGTAAATTTTTGTTCTATTTACTCAGGCCATAGTCATCAAAATCCATCCTTGTATTGTTGTTCTCTACTTAAAACCTACGCAGCAATACGAATTCGATCTCACCCTTTTCTTGCTGCCCGCTTCAATCTTGATCCTTCGGAGAAACTGTTCGTCAGGTAAATGAGCTTCTTAAGTGGGTATTAAACGAAGCATGTACAAAGTAATTTAATTTTCATTTTCTTTTTCATCTTCGTTTTGTATATTTTATTTGTAATTACAGTTTTATTGTCTTTATCGATAGAGTGATGCGTCATTTCATGAAAATTTATCTAAATTTTTATATGGAAGTGATGTGATTATTAATTATTTGTTATTTGGTAGGCCTTAAACTGTCAATTCCGAGGTTTTGCGTGTCATAAAACTTTGATTTGAGGATTACACGTGCCACGAACGTATCATGAACATGTGCACGTGATTAGGTTTGAAAGAAGAAGACAAAGAGTTAAAAGATGTTTGATATTGACACAGTTGTTAGGTCAATTAAAGTCAACAAAATTCATGATGAACTTTTCACATAGACACATTTGTTCTTGAATCAAATTTATTACTCAAATATATAAGATATAAAGCTGTCTATACATTTTTTTGATTGATCGATTTTCTATTTATTCCTATTGCAGTTAATTAAACAAAAAAATATTATTAATTGATATTTAAAATTATGTAGAATATAAGTTATTTGTATTTCTTAATTTGTCGTTGTGCTTATAATGTTTAGTTTCTGGAATAGAATAAATTTATTCTTATTTTTTGCTCATGTATGGTGACATTTGTGATTTTCTGAAATTCCACAACACAGCACATAGGTTGATTCACAGCAACATATTTTACATTATTAATGAGTTAGCATTCCAATTTGAGCAACACCTTGCATGGCAAATCAACAAAACTATCAAAACAATAGGCAATAACAATAAAATCCGCTAAGGAATCTATCGTTCTGACTCATACCAATGAAATGAAACAAATACATGTTAGAAAAGAATAGGATAGTATAAATACCAACAAAATACATTATTTAAAATGTCAATTTGTTCTATATATCTAATTTTATTTCTATTGTATTGCATTTCATCAAGTCTAAAAAATGAACAAATTTTATGATTTTTTTTTCGAGTATTAGAAGTAAAGTAAACATTTTGGGTTTTTTGTATGTTGTAGAGCAATATTTTTACTTCTTCAAAACATTTTTTTTATCAATATATATTGATTTTCACCGCTTTGGTAGCTGAATCCGTGAGCGGCTTCTGGGATGTTGTCTCTCGGTTATTGCATGGTTTGCATACGAACTGGTATATTGTAAAACAACTAAGTTAATAAAAACTTAAACTAAATTAAATTCTCTACTATGTAACTTAAAATTTTCGAAATTCAAAAAAAAAACGAAAATAGTGGCTATTTGAAATAAAAAAAATATTTTTATCTAAAATGCGATTTTCAAGTTGTGATATAAAATTGAAAAATTGAATATCTAAAAAATCCTTTCTGTTACATGATAGAAAATTAATTTTTACGTATTAGAAGAAAAGAATGAGCAAAATCGGTTTGATAGATCCCGAGATTTCTTCACAGCCAGTTAAGAAAATATAATTTTAAGAAAATGCATTTCAAAGAAAATTTATTTCTCGCTGTAACTATGCATTAAAATTCTATACCAAAATATCCTTTTAGTATAATATTCTAAACATTCTTAAGGATCACAAAAATTAAAAAAAAAAAACTTTTATCAAAGAAATTGTTGTGTTGTTGTCAATATACTATACCTAGAAATGCATGAATATTAATGTGTCGCGTCAACTGCGAATACCATGCCATGAAGAGAACAAAGTAAAAAATTATTATTGAAAAGAAAACGAAAGAAAAGCAAGCAGACTTTCACCGAGTGCGCGAGCACGCACGAAGAACGCTAACGACTTCTTTAAGTTGTTATTTAGGTAGCTCTTTCTTTCTTTGATGGCGAGTAGCGCGAATAACGATTGTAATTACAAGAATATGATGGATGCAACAACCGATCGCATATTATATTAGATACTTAGTTAAGTATATACTAATCTATGTTATTTACCAACTAGTGTAGTGTATGTAATGAATTGAGTATGAGGACTGTAACTTTCTTCTACTATTTCTTCTGCTCCTTCAGCTGTAAATTCAAGTTCTTTGCTTGATTGGCTTCTAGAATTTATTAAGTCAAGGTTGGTAAAGAGAATTTTGATACATCGAAAATTTGACAATTAGAATATATCTAAAAGATACTGTTGTTATTCAGTTAATATGCGTTCATTTCATGTTGTTTATCTTCTTTGATCTTTGACTTTGTCATTGTGAGGATCTTTCTTGTTGTTGTTTATTGCGTAATCTAATGAATTTTAATGTAAGGATTCATCAATTGTTTAAGAATAATGTCCGTGTCAGTTTTTGACTAATTTTGCTTGTTTTGATTTATTGCAATACGTTAATTTATTGCAAATTAAGATGTTTCATGATTAGCATTAGAAAAAGTAGTTTTAACAACAAGAAGAAAAAATTAAAATAACTAATTTATTATATTAAAATTACTTACAGATAATTACTAATTTAATTAATTCAATAATTACTGTAATTACTATAAGATCGAAATATACAAATTTTCTTGAGAAATGCAACTTTATGACGAATTACCAAGTTCGTTTTGATGTTTATATTGAAAAATGTGTCTTTGGTATTCATAAATAACGTTATTTAGTTATGGCACGATGTGGGAGAGCCACACGAAGAGACAAAAACGATTTGGCGCCGCGGCAGTCAAAGGAATTTCGGAATTCCCAACAATCGCCACAAACCAAAACAAATCAACCGGAGAACGTGGATATACTTACAATAATAAACAAACGCATAATTTCTAAATTTCCAAAAAAACATATTTTGGTATGCAATGCAAATTTTAATGTATGCAGGATTTAATTATAATATTTATGTAGCAAACAATGTTGTTATTATAAATTATTTAATAAAATCCTGTTTTTTAATGGATTTTGATAAGTCGTATCGACGTTTAATATTAGAACTTACTTAGATAGCTAAATGCGAGCCCGATTTCCTGGCTTCGTATAACACTGCGTCGGGAGAAAAATTAAAACGATGAATTTAGATGATTGAAGTTAACGTTAAAAGATACAAATTACAAACAAACAAACTTAAAGACACATCACAACTTACAACAAATGACAAGTTTCTTAAATGTGCGTTGAACTTACTCTTTTGGATGATCGAGAAGATGGGACGCCGGTAGGGGTTGCAAGGAATTAGGAAAAGCATGAACTTGCCCAATAGGTAAAAAAGACGATCGATGATTGGATAAGTAAAAAGGGAAGGTGGACAGTGATTGGACAAGAGATAAAATGGCCAACTTCCGCTTGTACACAGAAATATAGACATAAACTGACACTTAATACTCGTCTTGATTGACCCTGCACAAGGGGTGACTATACAGTATGTACATAAAACTTATAGAACTTAAAGACACAGAGATAACAATTTGATGTAAATATTTTACAGTTACAAGACGTGGCAAAATACAAAGACTGCAGATACGAAGATAAACAAATTTCTACCATAACTGTCGTAAAACTAAACTTGCTAAACTTAAGCTAACTAATTCACAACACGAATTCGCGCAGGATTTTGGCGCGAACAAGCCGTTTTGACATTTTTTTGATAAGAAAACATAAACAGAGAAAATTATAGTAAATCAATATGTTTCCTGATATATAAATGCAAATATATAGTCTACTGTTATCAATGTAGTTTGTTACTAGCATGAATATTGTTTTTAATGACTTTGATAATAACATGAAGATGATAAGAGCATTGAAACATGGTGATAACGCGTTGAATCTAGAAAAAGAAATTGATGTTATGCGCTCAAAATTTATACGATCCATAAATTATATAATTCTTGTCCTAAATAAATATTTACAACATTAAATTGTTGATAAAAATGTCCAAATATTTTTATCAGCATGATACCATTCATTCTTTATTTAAATTTTAATTTAACTAAAGCATTTTATCAATTATTTTGATTGCAAAATGTACTCTATAAATAAACTCAAAATCCAGTAAAATCCGCATTGTGCAAATATCCGCGGAAGGCGACACTAAAAAAGACTTAAAATTCAAACAACCTTGCCAAGGACTCGACTCGTCGCAGCATCTCAAAACATTTTTTTTGCTGGCGTTGTATTATTATTCTTCTTATTTCGAACACAACAAATTATTGTAATCGTATAGTAGTAGTTCTCGTAACTCGCATCGTCGCATCTTGTAGTCATTAAAATTCTGATGATGGTTTGGTACGAGAGAATTTTGTACACCGTTTCGCTCTGCTTTCGGAGAGCCCTCGAAGCATGCAAAGCATGAGACGCAAATGCTGAGTACTTGACACACGCGCATTGCCGTAAACGCTGCACTCATGAGTAACAACGCACTCAGTCCTTTGCCTAACGTACAGAGAACAGTCGTAGTACAACGAAGCTACTTAAGAGTGCACAGTAGGTGGGTGAGCCTTCGACACGCGCTTAACCAGAGACGCTGAGTACACACAACAGACCGTGTCCTTAAGTAGCTCACTCGGCTCGTAATACTTTCTCTGCGTTCTCTGAGACACACCTACTCTGAAAACAGTCTTCTTAGTACTGCACTTAGAGTAGCAAGTGCTTCTATTTGATTCTGATTCCGAACCCTATTTGATATAAGCGATGACATTGCGGATTGCGCTGTAAAAATCGTTGACATTTTTTGCGAGGTCTTCAGCTGGCGCAGCTGGCACATTCCAGTGAGTGTCGTCGCCACATCGGCAGCGAGATGAACGAGCAGCATCCGGGTCTTGGCGCCGCGCGTCTTGTGCACGCACTATATATATACTGAATGAACAAAAAGTGCTCGATTCGGGCCACCCCCGCAATCATTCTTCAATTGTGCGACAGACACTCGCATAAGAACGCCATAAATTATTGGGATGGTAATAATATTATTGTTGATTATGATAGATGCAAAAATCGATTTAAAAAACGATGGACATCGGAGTTATTCTCCGAATGATGGTAATAAATGAAGCAGAAAGCTGAAAAACTAGTCGTAACAGTGGAAAATGTTTATTTTTATTATTTTAACATAAATAGTTATCGATATTATTCATTTTTGATGCTAGATTTGTTTACTTTGGCCTTTACTTTGGTTTTTGATTTTGATTCATTGATTAAATACACATTAATCAGTTTTGCATTTAATAATAATAATATTATATACTTTTTAATTTTTTTTTGTGTTAAATATTATTTATATCAAAAAATTTTAATTTTTGTTAATTATTAATGTATTGGAAGCATTTTTCAGCAAATAATTACTAAATTCGTGTCTTAGAAATACTCACTAATTATATAATAATTTTTATTCGAAAAAATTAGACAAAATTTTTGAATTTTTAAGTTTATGAATTTTTTCGCAATATTTACGCAAAGATATTTATACAAATGTGTACTAATATCGATGTGGGATTTAATCTAGTTTCCTGTAAATTTTATTCCAAGTCTCTAGCTCAAGTAGTTCCTGAGATATCTTTGATTTTCTGAGGCGCCGACATCTCCTAGCTTTTCTTCAGTGTACCCGCGGAGACCCCGTAGTCCACCAAGTTCGAAACGCACCAAACAAGAATTTCTAAAAACGTCATAACTTTTGAATTAATTATCCGATTTTTATGATTTAAAACATTTCTGATCGATAATGAAATGATTCATAAAATAATATTTTTTATTTTCAAAAATTTAATCAAATTTCCAAATTTTTAAGTTTATGAGTTTTTTCGCAATATTTACGCAAAGATATTTATTCAAATGTGTACCAATATCGATGTGGGATTTAATCTAGTTTCCTGACAATTTTATTCCAAGTCTCTAGCTCAAGTTGTTCCTGAGATATTGTTGATTTTCTAAGGCGCTGATATCCTGCGAGTTGTCTTCGGTATACCACGTCTGATATTTTTCATAAAATTGTTTACAACTTCTAGAACTTTCAAAATATTGATTTTTTTTTGGCATACGTATAGCTTATTCAATTGTCTTTAAATAAATTATAAAACTATTTTTGTTTTAATTTTTGGAAACGAGTTACAACTCAGTTGTTTTTATAACTATAATTAAAACCCAACAAGAAAACAAAGAACAAATGATGATTTAGTTAATTAAATTTTAAATAAATATAACATTTACATTAGTTTTACTTAAAGAATTAATAAAATAACCTGAAAATATCTTCAAAAATAATCAAAAATGCTCTCAATTTTAAGAAAAAACCACAAAAAATGATAAATTACAGAGCAATCAAACTAATTTCTTATCAGAATCTAGTAAAAACCATCAAATATCTTAAAATCATATACAATTTTAGTCTTATAGCATTTAATTAATTACAAATTCCTTCTTAAACTTCTCATCAAATGATCTTAAGGTAAGACAATGACGTTTTTTAGTCGAAAATCGCTTCCTGTTTGGTTCTTCTTCTCTCCAAACTGCACAATATCTCAGTAACATTCATTAATTCATCCAACAACACCACAAAAATTAATAATTAATATTTAATAAGTTGTTGTTTACAAATTCATATATGAATATAGTTCTGGAAAAAAGATTGTTTTGATTCTCAATCTCGTATAGCGTGCGTGTTGCGTGACGTGAGCCAAAGCGGGATTCCAATCGCATCTCACAGCATCTCATCTCATCATTAGGTAAATCCAAAAAGGTGTTACGTGTTCTACCTGCGCTGCTCATGTTGTTTTTATTGCCGTTTGATGATGTTTACGGTCATCGGTTGTTGCGGATGACTGCGTCACGTACACTGCGATTCCCGCTGATCTGATCTTTCTCAACTCGCCTATAAAGTCCGCGACGGTCGCTCGACGGTCAACACTTTACATTCGTCGTTCGTACGTGATTCACCTAACAATCTATCTATCAGTCGTATCTTAAGTCAACTCGTGTTGATCAAGTGTATTATACTTAACTGTAATCTGTCTATTTAGTTCAGTTAGTTTTGCAAATTCAATAGTGATTGAAATCGCGGTTTATTTGTGTGCGAAGCAAGGAAGAAACAAGGACTTTACTTATTTCGTGGTTGAAGACAAGAAGGATGATGAATTCTAATAGTCAAAGACGCAATTCCATCTGCTGCGGCTTGCTGGTAGCCTTCGGTGCTGCGGTTTTTATGGCTGAAGAAGCGCAGACTGCTGCTATTCCAATGTGGGAGTATTTAAGTAAAGATGAAAAAGTAAGTCACTTTTTTCTTTATTATTAACATGAAATTCGTCTATTACTTGATCATTTTTTATAGTAGATTATTCGTCTGAGTCTTAATTTAAAGTAAATTAAATTTCTAATGGTATCATACTGTCGTTCATGATTAATCGAGTGGTAATAATATGCTTTGATGTAATTAAAATTGCGAAAGTTATGAATATGAAATTTTATAATTAATATTAATATTAATCTAGTAAGAAATCGATTTAATTGCTTTTGATTCATGCCTTTTTCTAAGTTATTTAATTAATTAATAAATGAAAAAGAATGAAATTTATTTTTCTGGAAATTTTTTATAAATTTGTTTATAACTTTTAGAGTTTTTAAGATATGAACATTGTTTTTATTATACATTTAGCTAATTAAATTATAAATAAATTAGTTATGTAATTATTATTTAAAAAATTTTTGGAACAAAGTTATTGCGCTATTAGTTTTGCTCTGTTTTTGATGAAATTTATCTAGGTGATAATGATAACTTCACATAAAATTGCTTATAACTTCTAGAGTTTTAAAGATGGAAACATTAATTTGAACATATGTTTAGCTAAATAATTTGTGCATAAATTAGTTTTTATATCATACTTCTAGAAGCTTCTGGTACAAAGTTATGGTGCGATTAGTTTTGCACTGATTTTAATGAAATTTATTTTGGTGAAAATGTCAACTTCACATAAAATTATTTATAACTTTGAAAGTTTTGAAGATTTAAACATTATTTTTGGAATACATTTAGCTAATTAAAATATGCATAAACTAGTTGCAACATTAAATTTCTAGAAGTTTCCAGGAAAAAGTTATGGCGCGATTAGTTTTGCATTGTTTTTGATGAAATTTATCTCTATAAAAGTGACATTTTCATATAAAATTGTTTATAACTTCTCGAGGTTTTAAGATATAATCATTCTATTTGATATATATTTAGCTAATTAAATTGTGCATAAATTCCTTCCAAATTTATATTTTTATAAAATTCTGGA
>JARJDU010022598.1:0-34566 GCA_030264695.1 Lissagria laeviuscula | reverse complement strand
TATATTATCTCTATTTACTTAACCAGTTTAAACGTTATATACATTATAATATCCTGACAAACAAATCAACAGCGTTTTATTTCAATTTTCGCAATTAAACCTAAATAAATCGATAACAGAACTTAGAACAATACTACGAATACTACAATACATCTCTCTCGTCTGCCTCGTGTTTCCATACAACAATTAGGTTAAGTATATTCGGTTGCCTGCATGCATGAATACACCACAGAATGATAGACTAGAGGTTCCATTGTTTCTTCTATTGCCTTGATTTGATGATTTATACGATGTTGTAGCGACGTTGCTTGCTGCTTGTGTTGGACGTTTGGGACTATTATTATTCTCATTTGACAGTGGAATTAAATTCGTTATAGCTCGTTTAAAAGTCGATTTTTGAGGTCCTTGAAGTGTGACCACTCTTATTTTTTCATCGTGTCCTGGATAAAGCGCAGTTATTTTAGCTCATGGCCATTTAGCTGGGTTAATTTGCTTGTCATTGATGATGAAGACTGTGCCGATTTGTAAATCTTCATGATTTTCTTTCCATTTATAGCGATGTTGAAGTCAGCATAAGTATTCTCTTGACCAAGCTTTCTAAAAGTCTTGTTTTATTCTCTAAAGTTCCTTCCATCGCATAGACAAACTTTTTATGTTTATGTTTATGTTTTCTTCGATAGGGTTGGGTGGTTCTAAAACTGCTTGTCCAAGTAGAAAATGTCCCGGAGTAATTATCTCGATGTCTTTTGGATTGTTGCCGATTGTACACAATGGTCTTGAATTCAAACATGCCTCGATTTGACACATTAATGTTGCAAATTCTTCATACGTGTGTGTTGTAGCTTCTATTTGACGCTTCAAATGATGTTTTATTGATTTTATTCCTGCTTCCTACAGCCAATCCTTTGGTTCCTCATTTATCCACGCTGGACCATACCAGAGATCGCTGTTCTTTGCTTCACTTACTGTTAATCCTCTTGTAATTGCGTCTGCTGGATTATCGTGCATCCTAATGTGAATCCATTTAATGTCTCCTGATCGCTGTTGAATATCAGCTACACGGTTTGAGACAAATCTTAGCCACTTTCTTGCGTCGCCATGAATCCAAGTTAGTGTTATCATTGAGTCACTCCAAACGTATGATGCGATCACGTTGCAATTTATTGCATTTTTAATGTCGTTCAGTAACTTTGCTAAAAGTTGTGCTGCATTAATTCTAATCTTGGTAGCGTGACCTGTGTTTTAATTGGTACTACCTTTGATTTTGACTGAAGAAGTGTCATATGTGTCTTTAGATCCATTTTCGCCTTGCAATAAACTACAGCTCCATATGCATTCTCGGACGCGTTGCAAAAGCCGTGTAGTTCGATTTCATTCTGAGACTTTAACCATCGTTTGATTTTAATTTCTTCTATGGCTGGAAGTTCTTGATACAATTGTGTCCATTTCCTCTCAATATTATTTGAGATTGGTGCGTCCCAATCTAAGCCTTCGATCCATAGCTCTTGAATTATTATTATTATCTTGAAGTTTTGCTTTAATTGTAATTGGTGCAAGCCATCCCAATGGGTCGCAAAGTTTTGACGCTTCTGAAAGTATATTTCGTTTTGTAGTGCACTTGATGCTTCTTGGAGGTAATTGAAATGAAAATGCGTCGTCAAATGGATTCGATTTTATTCCCAATGAATTCTTCGATTCACCTTTGTTGATTTCGTATGCAGATTGATTCACCATGTCTTGTGGTAAATTGTTAATTAACTGCGAGAAATTGCTGATCCATTTTCTAAGATTTAAACCACCTTTCTTTAGTATTTCGATCAGGTCAAGTTGAAGTTTGATTGCTGCATCAATGCTGTCTGCTCCAGATAGAATGTCATCGACGTAGAAGTCGTTCAAAATTGTTTCCCTGGCCTGCGGAGATTGTTTCTTATTATCGTTTGCGATTCTTTGCAGTGTCATAACTGCTAGATAGGATGCCGAACCCATTCCAAAAGCTACGGTAGTGAGCTGGTATTATTCTTTCATTGGGTGCGTTGAATTAAACTTCCACAAAATGCGTTGATATGATTGATCTTCTTCATTAACCCATATTTGTCGAAACATTTTCTCTACATCTGCTGTGAAAACGATTCTATGTGCTCTCCATCGTAGTAGTATATCTATTAAATTACTTTGAAGTTGCGGACCGATGTACAATTTGTCGTTGAGACTAGCCCCGTTGTTAGTTTTACAGAACGTGTCGAATACTACGCGTAATTCGGTGGTGACTCCCTTATTACTGCGTAGTGTGGAATATAGTATTCTTCTACCGTGCATAATCTCATGTGGCCTAAACTAAGAGACTCTTCTATGAATGTGTGATACATATCCTTTAATTGTGGGTCCTGCTGGAATCTCTTTTCCAGTTGAATAAGACGAGCCGTTGCTCTCGGTTTGGATGCTCCTAATTGCGGCGGATTCTCTTTGAAAGGAAGGCTGACCATGTACTTTCCATCTAGATTTCTTCTTGTGGTTTTTGCGTAGTGTTGCTCACATATTTCGTCTTCTATGGAGAGCGCCGGTTGTGTTTTGTTACTTCCTTCTAATTCCCAGAAGCGTGATAAGTCGAGGTCCCCCTCTGTCGTATTTGAAACCATGCAGATGGAATTGATTCTTTAGTTATATCCGCCTGATATAACCCATCGAAATTTTGTGTTTTGCGCGACGAATCCTGATTTTTTGGTTAAACCTTCTAAGATTAATTGTCCGTAATCACCTGATTCTAGAAGGATATCGATCTTGCCAGGGGAATGGAATGTAGGATCTGCCAGAAGAATATTACTCCACTTGTCGTGGAACAATTGCAATAAGGGCTTATTTTTTAAGTTAGAAGTAAAAATTGGTAGCACAATTAAATCAGTATAAAGAGAGAAGTTGCTCTGGAAGCGGGGGCTGTGGATCGTTGTTAATCGGCCCATTATTGTAGGTAATCGTCGCTTGGTATTACTCTCTTCGTCCATCTTGGCGTTGTAGGCTCTGTTTGGATTGTTTTGGGACTTGTATTTAATTACACGATTTTGCTGCGGTTGGCGTTAATGGGTGATGATGGGTGTTATAAATAATTTGGTGGTGACACTGCAGCGGTCGATGCTACTCATGTTGCTGAATTTCAGGCAGCCGAATATGTCATGGTGTCCTTGGCAAACGAAACAGTGCTCTTTAGCGACTTGGTGGTTAGACACACTTAGACGTTGTTGTGAAGTTGTTGATAAACCTTCTAATGATTGAAATCTCTTCTCTAAAAATGCCATTATCTTTTCTAGTGGTTGGACCGTTTGAAGGTCTTTTAATCTTTGCTCGTAAATTCTGTTCGTTTTTTTGTCTAATTTCCCTATAATAATTCGATTTATAAATGGTCCCCAATTATCAGTTTCGTGTCCTAAGTTTTTAATAGCTAACAGGCTATCATTCGTAGTGTCATGAAGTTGGCGTAGCAGGAAGGCAGATTCGTTATTGCAACTTAGGCTGATCCAGAATTCTATCAATCAGCTTTGACAGAATCAATTGTTGATTGTTATATCTCTCGGTTAATAACTCCCATGCAGCATGGTAGTTGATGTCTTGTCTACCTTAATTCAAATGGCTATGTAGCTGGCTGGGATGAAGTTTTTATCGTTTATGCTGAGCTCGATGTGCGAGTCGTCGATTTTATTTTGCAGCGGGACAATGCGTGATTTTCTGTAGGTAATTTCTTCGATGGAGCCTCTAGGTATGGCATCCTCAGCTTTCTTGATCTCTGCTTCCGTTACTTGAATAAGGTGATGTAGGATATTGTTACCTGGATTCGTGGGCGGTGGAGTTGTGACATCTAAGTCTTCGTGCGGATTGTTCAAGAGATTGAGCGCTTCCTCATATTTCGCTTAGAGTTTGGCCATGTAGTTGGTTTTAATATAAATACGATCTGGTAAGTGAAATCTTTGACATGATGCGTGATTAGTGAGCACCCTTAACCATATTGTATTTAGTTGAGCCCTCGTGGCACTTATTTGATTGCGTGTGCGAGAAGCGATGTTGTTTTGCAAATTACTTACTATATCCGATATTTCCTTACCCAATTGCTCTTGACTCTTTGCTAGATTATTTAAATCTTCCATGTTCTTGATTTGCTTTCTTAATTTGAGAAAATAGTCATTCACCAATTTTTGTTTCAATGGATAGCAGTTGATTCTGCTGGGCTAGGGATGGGTCTTTTAAACATCCCTGCTGATGGCTCGACTCGGGGCGTAAGTCCTGTCGGCGATGTAGCGAAGCTCGACTGGCTGCTGTGGTGAAATCCTCGCTGGTTGAAACTTACTATCTGGCGGAGGCTAGTTGCTTACCTCGTTGATGATGGCCGACTCGTGGCGTAAGTCCGATCGGTGTGGAGGGCTGTGGGAAGCGGGAGTAAAATCAATAAACATCATTTGAAGCGTCAAATAGGTGCAACAATACTTACGTATGAAGAATTGGCAACATTAAGGTGTCAAATCGAAGCATGTTTGAATTCAAGACCATTGTGTACAGTCGGCAACAATCTAGAAGACATGGAGATAATTACACCTGGACATTTTCTACTTGGACAAGCAGCTTTAGAATCACCCAACCATATCGAAGAAAACATAAACAGAAGTTTGTCTATGCGATGGAAGGAACTTCAGAGAATAAAGCAAGACTTTTGGAAAGCATGGTCAACAGAATACTTATGCAGACTGATTCAACGAGATTTAACGAGATATCCAGGCAGCAAAATCAATCGCCTTACATTTGAATTTGGCATGTAATGCCTCCTCAGGCTATAAACATTCAATAGAGTGTGAATCATTACAACAGCATATTAATTATGAAGCAAACAAGCTGGAATGGATGACAAATGAATTCAATCAACCATCTTTAGATATAGAAACACGTAAGATAAAAAGGAAAATCCTAAGAGAAATTTTGACCGGAATCTCGAGAGTTCACGACGAGGTCTATCACGAAATTGATGATATTAAAGAAAATCAAAAGAAAATCATCTCCAGCAGTCATCACCAGGAAACAATCATGTTGTCAACATTGCAAACTTTATATAATACAGAGGAAAGTATCAACCAACAAATACAGCCGTTTCATAGCTAACTCAAGAGCACTCTTCAACTTCTGGACAACTCGAGAACAACAAATCTTGTGTATATGCATCTAATGAGTGCATATCATCAAGCAATAAATGGAATCAATGGGATAATCGACCACTACGGGAAAATAATAAAAGTTGATCTCAATAAAGCGTAAGTTGCTTCTGCAATGAGCATCAGCAGTCAGCATCTTCCACCACATCTCAAAATAATGAAGAAAATCCTAGTAAAGACAGACACTATCGATAATGGTACCGACATCAACATCTATTGGTATTATCCCATTATCAGTACAACTCCGTTCACAGTCATGAAAGTAACTGGAATACCATTTAATAATACGGCCAGTAAACTACAATTTGCAACAACACTTTGAGATCAGTCATGCAGAGCTCTAAGAATGTGTAAACATTTCACCATACAACTAAACATGTACAGCGCCTCCAATTTAAAGACTAGATGCTAAGAAAAATTGTCTGATTGAAGCCATATACCAGAATCAAGAGTCATACCCACACCAGGTGAAAACACATCATTTAGAGTCTATGGTATGGAGACAGTTAGCAATGGCAAACAGTTGTTTGTCACCAACAAAAATGCATCAATTGCAATCATCTGCAATGGAGAAAGAACTACTGCGTTACTTTCCGGCCTGGCATTCTTCGAATATTCGTTTCTTGCATGGTTTACAGCCAGGAACATCTATTGCTGCCAACTCTTGAAACAAGCGCTAGGGTTATTGGTTCCTATGCACAACGTATCGAGTTCTCTGATGCTCCATTAGACGTGCCCAAGCGCCATCAGCAGGAAGACAAATCTACAAGCCTGCAGACACTCTTGGGAAAATCATCAAGGACGAGAAAACCCTATCTGACGCTCAACAGGAGATCATATGGAATCAGGTTAAACGACGTAACCATAACATGTCTTTTGCTCTTATGTTTTTAGGCCTGCTTCTACTCGTGGGAGTAATCTTTGTCACACTGAAATATCAAAGGTGCATCAGATCTAGATTTACCCCAAGGCCAATTAAGGTACAACACCAACCTGCCGGAATTGAACCTTCTGATCTATATATGCCGCTCCGCCCCCTCAATCACAAATAAGCAATCCAAACTATCTGCCAAGGAATTTTGTAGAAGACTTTGCAATTTTATCGCTGATGGTTTTCCTTTTTCGATGCAGTGATGTTAAAAATATTTTATTCTATTATTTAAAGTTTCCAAGGAGAATAATTTATATAGAGAAATAAGAGATTTAATTATATTTGTTAGATCATAACATCAAACACCTTCTAATAAATCATGCATAATGGCAACTGTAATATTTTGCATCACATGGTAACCATCCAAAGCATTCCATACTCGACTTTCTTGAATCTCGGTTAAACAAACTTTGTCTTGTATTAAATCTTCATTGTAGTTTTCAACAGTTCTTATTATTGAAATATCAAATTTAAATTGTGTGTGAGTTTTTTCCTTCGACATTTTGCAAAATCTACAAAATTACTTAGCTTTGAAACTTTCGGAAGAATCATGAAGTGTATGAATTCCTAAATTATCACCCAAAATAAGACCTACTTTAAAATACATCTGTAAATTTAAACTGTTATATTTAACACATATTCCATTATTTGACAAATAATTTAATTCTTCAATCATTTTAGAAAAAAACGCTTTATTTCCAAACTCGTTTATATGTTTGGAATAAAAAAATGAGGGAATAAATTATTTTTTTTAAATTTTGTTTAAAAAATGTGCTGGAAGAAATTGCAAAGAAATATATAAACCACCTTACTTATTAGTCCGGCATGTGATTCTAAAGCACTGCCTTACGAAATCGTAGTCATCAAAGTATAAAAATAGTGGAAGTTTTAAAATGCTATTAAATATATTAGGCTTAAGGATTTGATAGAATAAAATTTAAGTAGATTTTAGATGCTTTTAAATAATATAGATAATCAAGAACTAAACTTAATAGTTTTCAATTTTAAAATAAATTATAAAAAACTTTTCTGATGGGTATTATTTGACAAACTACATCCTGCGCACTGCTTATAAGTATATCTCCTTATTTTTTAATTACATTAGCACGGCCAATAAAAGATTCTTCAGGTTTAATAAATATTTCTGACTCTTCAAACAACTTAAACCTCTTTTAATCCCTCTTTTAATCCCTCTTTTAATCCCTCTTTTAATCACGAACCGGTCGAAACACCTCCAATTTTCTTTTTGATTACACTAGTGCATATACTGAAGATGTTTTGCAAAAGAAATTAGATTGATATTTCTTTAGCCTTTCGGTGATAAGACTATTTAAAGTTTTTATAAAAAATCTCGTTTGCATATGAATGCACAATGGGTCCTTTTGCTAGCAGGTGCCGATAGGTCAAAAGCAGGAGCCGCGCGTATGAGCGACAACCCAGAAATGCTTGAAGAATAAAAACGGTGTTGCAACTTAGTTGTTACTCCGGTTTCCCTTCAAAGCAAAATTAAAATCTTTTACCTTAACAACTACTATTAATCGGTTCCGGTTGTGACGCTCATGTTTTTGAGTATGTATGCATAGCTCCATGTCCATTAGGGTGTATGTAGTCGGCATGGTTTGCGTTTTACAATTGAGAGCATTTTTGTACAGTCTCGGTTGCGCTTTGCGTCAAACGGTATAGTTACAATTTAGAAAACGATTCAAGCCCGCCCCACATTTAACGCAACGGTAAAGATTGTTTTGCGGGTTGTTCGGGGCTGCTATTTTATTACCTATTCGCTTGTTCCAAACCACATTTGCCCACTAGTTGTCTAACTTCCACCGAAAAACGAAAATCTTGCCAGGTTGCTAGTGGTGCGACATCCACAAGACGGGCACAATTTAGACTACAATAAAATCGAAAGTCACAAAAAATTGTAATTCATATAAATTTTATCTTCAGTGTAATAGTAAAACAGTTATCATACAAATTGTTGACTAAATTAATATAGCATTCCCTATCTCTGTGGCAGAACTAAATTTATAGTTACGATTTAGATTTACTATTTCATTAAATTGGTTTATAATATTTGAGATATTGTGTAATTATATTAAAACGAAATGAAAGAATAAAGAGAAAAAACTACTTAAAATGTAATACGAAATGTAACGATTGAACTAAATTCTCAATTTATGAAGCAATTCGCAAAATTCACATTCATACATTGCTACATTACACCTATTTTAAGAAACACAAAAGCAAAAGAAGATAAGGAACGTTCATGGAGTTTCAGTAAATGGTAGGATGGCCATGAAAATTATTTCTTGATTTGTATTTTTGAATATAATTACATATTGTATAGAAATAGTATAAATAAATTAATTTACGTCTGAATACTTCATAACAAACTAAATTAGAACATAATTCACTTAAATTCCACCTAAAACAAGAGAAATCGGTTCGGCATTACCACATACATATTCGTTTAGTGCGCTTTGAGAATTTGTCATTTTAGAATCAATTGTCATCACAAGTCAGTTTTGTGAACACGTTTATAAAATAATTTTCGACATACTCAACAATAAATAATTCAATCAAAATGTACAGATAAGACTTCGGTTCACATATATTATTTGCTACGTGTTGATTTCGTTGCAAGAGATTTTAGTTTGTTTTGCAATGTGCTTGCTTTCGACAAGCGATGTCTTAATTAAATATTATACTCATAGATTTATTAAACATTATAAATATATACAACCATATGCCCATTTAAAAACTCTCACGCATTCATTCAGTGAGCTCGTTTCTGGAGACGTCGTCATACTAACAACGGTTTAAATCATTTAAATAAATATACAGTGTAACAATTAATAGCGTTTTTTCGCATTTTGTTTCTAGAGACAGCACAACATTGGCTGAGCCGCATTCTCAAATATTCATCGTATACATACATACACGCGCCACTCGGAGTAATTACATGAACAAAGTATATAAATATATATATATACTAATCACCAAATTTTTTTCGTATCTTTTTACAAATATAGTTCTACTATGCCCAGTGACAAACAATAAAAACCAACCAATCGATATAACAAACAATAGCTGGATTGATTGATTTCGATCGCTTCCGCACTGCAGCCGCACATGTGGATACTATTTAAAAAAAAAATAATTGTAAAGTTTATCAGTTGCTGCGCCTTCAAACAATCAGACTAGGTACTTATACATACAGTGGCAAAGCGGAATCGCGCTCCGCCTATGACGTAATTCATTCAGACCAAGAGATAATACAAAAGTATATACCATTATTTAACAAAACAAAGAACGAACTAAACGTTAAATGTGATGATCACAGTTACTTCCTCTTCGCCCACACGCGTTCCGGTTTACGGATGGTGAGCGAACCAGCTTCCAGTAGTTTTAATTAATTCTTGGCGTGATTGTACTGCGCTTTCCGCTTGCGATTAGCGAGCATGTCATAAAACGGATTGTGACTGATACTCTGCCGCAGACGATGCATCCAGTCGTTCTTCTCTTCGTCATTGCTAGCGCTCATCCGGTAAACCTGGTGCTTGCCTTCAACGACCTTGCCCTCCGAATCTGTCTTGCATGCTTTAATAAATTCGGCTCCACCGCATGCGAACAGTTCAAAGCAGTGCTGTTTCTGGCGGTCGGTGCAGTCTCGCACGGAGATGTTTTCTAGTGGGATGATGCCTCGTGGTTCTTTGTCAGTAGTGTACTCAAAATAGTAGAGGCAGTTATCGTTAAGAATAAACCAACGTCGTTTCCAGCTCTTGTAGCGTCCGCCCTGTTTCCATAGCCAACCTTCCTTGTCCGGATTGAAGAATGTGTGCATTAGATCATTGCCGTCATCCTCCGGTATCTTAAACGGCTCTGCCTTGATGCTGTCATACAAGCCCTATGGAAAAATCCAATTAGTCGGTATTCTGCACGCACGTGGAAGTGCCATAAATTTTTCAACGAGTCTCGCAGAAGCGCCAGACAAAACTTCATCTCATTACATATATATATAGAGAGGGGTAATGGAATAAGGACAGTAGTTTGGTGGATGAACCAAGGCGTGCTAGTCTCGTGGAGAAGAGATGATAGTGCCAGACATGAAATATGAACGTATAAAACGTCGCACTTACGACAAGTAATTCGCGTGGCAAGTCCTGGCCCATATTGATGCCGCGATTCATGCTGATGAATTGCTCGATGGACGGTTTGTCTTTAACACTGGGATTGTGCAACGACGTGTTAAGCATAATGATTGCAAAAGACAGCACGTAACACGTGTCGGAATTCTCGAAGATATTATTGTCGCCTTGGCATTCGCAATAACGCTTTGCAAAGCACTCCATCATTCGGTCAATCTTCTGAGCTTCGCCTGGCAGTCGAAAACTCCAAAGGAATTGCCTAAAAACATCCAAGTATTAATTAAGATGTAATTATATTTTCTCTCTAGATTAAGCAACCAACTACTAACTTAACTCCTACCACATTTTTATAAAATTTACGTTTACAAAAAGCATATCAAACTTAATAGTTTTGATATGAAATTAAATGATAATTCGCACGTATGATTCATTCGTGCATTAATATATTTCAAGATAAATTCCATGCATTATCTTTACAAGCAATTAGTTTAAGATATTTCCTATTTATGATCCCTGATAATAACAATAACCCAAATGCATGCATTAACTTACTAATTCACACAATAAACTAATATTTCTGCACATAAAAATAGCACATATACTACTATACACTCCTGCAAAAAGTCCATAATGTGTACAAATGAAGTTAAAACTCTGGAATAAAGACATAATCAATTTATACCGTACCTCAAAGCCTGCACCAGAATAAGATCGGCAAAATCATGCAAAGCGACGAATGCCTGCAGTACTCGTTCATTGAAGTCGTTCTTCTCGCCGAGGTAGTCACCGATGGCAGTCTTGTTGAGTCCTTCACCTTTGTATAGAAACTGTGCTACACTCTCGGCCGTCTGCTGCAGAAGGCTATTTTCGATTAGATACTCTATTCCCTTCTTAGGGTCCATGTTAAATTTCTTTCGGCCTATGGACATCATCTTGGTCTTGTTCCCTTTCTTGCCATCCTCTCCGCAATCGAGACCCTCCATTTCGTTGACAACTTCGCACAGCTCATCTTTGAGTTGCTAAAATAAACAAAAAATTAAAATAATCTTTAATGTTATAATGTTGATGTTTAAACGAGAAAAAAATACCGTTGTGTTTGTTGGACGACAACAAGGGAAGCAGTTAAAGAAAAACCTTTTCAAGTACAACAGAAATCTATACCACATCTTGAAGGTTAGAATATCACAATGTATGAATAAATTATAATAAAGTAACGATACTAATGCCGAAACGCGTTCAATCGATGGGACTACTAAATGAGGACTGATTTGAAGCGATGAGCATAGCCGGACAAAGCACAATAGACTTAGTCGACTCACTAGCCTAATGTCATGTCTAATTGCCAGATTAAGATAGGCACAGGTACAGTAGTTGGTGTGATAGCTTCGGTAACACCTGTTTGTTTGGATGCATATACCAGATATACTTTACAGTATTCATGACGCTTTATGCTGCAAAAGATACACAATTTGCGGAATTATGGTACACATTTTTAGAAAGAAAATAATTTTGCAATAGAATCATTTTAACCATATCTTAATTTGCGCTGTCAACAACTGACGACTGGAATACTAAGAAAAAGTTATCTGTGTAATGCTTGTACTTGAATTGGTAATAAGAAATATTTTTATTTAGATAAAATATTTATATATAAAAAATTTGACAGAGATGTTCAGTATGACGATAAAAAATTAATAAAATTACTTTGGGTCGAACCCCCTTTAGCCTCTGAATCCCCATTTAGATACTAACCTAAAAGTTCGAAAAATTGAGTTTACACATTTCTTAATCATTATACATGTACAGTAAATCGTTGTAATTAACATTAGCACAATACATTATTGTTATTACTCGAATTGCACTAAATAAAACCGGTTTTCTCTTAATTAAACAATGTTTATAAAAGAAGGAACAATTCTTGAAGTTCTGACACAACTAATAATATAAGTTATTGTCCTAATGTTAATTACACCATCCCAGAGGCAAAACGAGGCTCGACCCCAAGAACTTTTATTTAAAAAATCTTGATATTAGGTCATACTGATATTTGACAGCTGTCAAATTTCATCCAGATTGCAGAAAATAAGGTAAACTACCCAATTACCTAAGATTGCATAGAATAAACATACCAAAGTTTAAACTATAAATTTGCAACTATGTAGCACTACTTATATTAGAGAAAAGAAATGGATCGAGAGAGATGCTTATTCTGTAACTGATACCAAGCTTTTAATAATAGCAAAATCATCATTTAAAATCTCAATAGCTTATAAATATGTTTACAGCTTTCATTTCCTGAATGTCGAATTACCTCTATTTAACGAATAGAAAATGACCTTTTAAGATATAATATTTTAACATATTACCATTTTATTTAACGCTCGGGGTATATCCCAATCGCTTTTCGATTGTACACCGACGCCAACGGAGTTTGCCAATTTCTTGTTCTTGTGCTTGTGTTTCGGCGGGCGCAAGGAAGAAAACCAATCGCCGACATCTTTAGTAAATGATCTTCGCCTTCCATTAGACTCGCGATCGCGTCCAACCGTATTATATTTTTGCATTGTCTTCGAATACGAATTACTTAATATCATTAAAAAAAATATATAAATATGATCAATGTCTGGTGTGCAAACGATGATTATTCACGATTATTTACACTGTATACTATAACATAAATGCACACAGCTGGAATGTGAAATAGGCACTTGGTTACAAAAATCAGATTTTGTTCCTTTGCTTGCTGGATTTATTGATTAACTGTATAAAAAAGACACGATCGATATCGTGTTTTGGCGCACATTAGTGACTAGATCTTTTCGATTATTTCATCCCATACGTCTCCTCTCAGGTGAATTCGGTTCAAATCGAAGCCATTCTAACCAATATAAATGACACCTTCTATAAATCATGATAAAAAGCACTTGTAGAATGTGAAATTATAGTTATAAATATCGTTCTATTTCGATCTTGGCAAATTATTGATTTTATCAGTAGCACAATGTTGTGTGCTTGGCATTACAGTTATGAATGTTCTACTAATCATTGTGTGCAGGCGCATAATTAATTAAATCACAATTATCGAGGTGTAAATAATATTTGCTCAATTGTGCTTTGTTCGCTGCCACAACGGTTCGAAGATGTTTGAACCGCTACATGAAATCATCAGCATATTATAATAACCGCCGCAGCAATGTTATTGCTGGCTTTATAGATAATTGTGGGAATCGAACTGTTATGCTCAGGCTTAATGTTTTTCAGGTGCGAGTTCATTGTGTTCACACAATTTGTATTTCATATTGACACAGGTAGAAAATACGAGCATAACGCTACAAACATTAATTGGAAATATTTCGGCCGAAAGGTACGTACGCAATTATTTTCTTACAATCTCCTGTTTCTGCTCGGTACTCTCTATTTTTGAGAACACCCAATAGAAATTATTGCCTAAATAAACACCTTGCTATTTATATCTGTATGAAGCAATGGAGCAGAGAAGTTTAATCCACTATAAAAATCTGTTCCAAATATTGATCAATTAGATATTTAAAATTTAGCAATAAACTATGTACATAATTGCATTTATAGTACAATTTGATAAAAGGATAGTTTCAATAGTTTTGATTTTGAGCCTTTCGGACAAACAAATTCCGATTATCCAGCTCATGGGACACCAAACATCTAATCGCATCCATGGCGCAACCAATTCGAAACACGATATTATTTACCGAGGTAATAACAGTTTGATTCTATAATCAATTAAATTTATCTGAGTTTATGCATTCAGGTAAGCCACAGATGATAGTGAAATATCTCAGTGATTATATTGCGATAAGAATTGATTCAGGAATAATTATAACGTTATCATTACTTTTCCACAATCGCAAGATTATCAGTTTATATAAAATATTCTCATAGTTTATATGTACGTTGGTACATTTAACCGATATAAGTCTTCTTTTGATTGATTCAAACAGGAAGAAGCTTAGCACCATCTTATACATAGCCTTAAGATAGATCGGCGATACCTACATATCGGTCACCGTAATCCTCTCCATATCGATATCCTCTTAGACATTGCACGACGAATTCAATAATTAAACACATAAATACCGATAAACCACGCAAACTTTAGTCGCCAATTAAAAATATGACATTTGCACCTTACACCGCGTAGCAATCGAGTTCAAACCGCTAGCACGGCTTCGATAAGCACTAATTTACAAAACAGGACACCAGCGGGTTTCGCGCACTCGACGCGCGACTATGTGAGCACCGTTTTTCCACACCGCTCGCGCCGTGTTTCGCCTCGCCGCCTAACCGTTCCGAAGCACACCGAAATGTGTATTTTTAGCGTTTTGACTCGGCAGCGATTTGGGATTGGCGTTCAACACACGTCCGTCGGTGCAATACTGTTGCTACTGCTTCGGCTGACTACTTTGGCGACAAAGGCGGCTGCGGAGGCAACGGCCACCACCACGATCTGAGATAAAGGTTGCTACTGTCGGTCACCTTACCTTACCTTTCGGCTCTTTAGTTGAAACTGACAACACCCGATAGAGACAAGCGCCGTGTATTTCCAATTCCCAATAATACACCTCACCTCAACTTGGACAACTCATCAGCTATATTCACTACCGCCGGTGGAGTGGCGAACCAAAACTCCACGTGAATGCGCGCCGACAACAAATAATGGGGTGGTTTTTGGCCGAGTTGCTGGAAGAGTGGTTTCATAACGAGGATGCCCAAAAATGCGCGGCAGTGTTTTCTCTTGTCTCCATTGTCATGCTCGACATTCAATGTATTGTCATTATTATTTAGAGATTGGGGGATTTACTTGTATAACAGCGCTGTGAACAGGAACGTCTACTTTATGCATTCTATAAATCTTGCACGAAATGCGGAAATGTGTGTGTGACGAACAAGGGCACAGACAATAAAATTCCAAGATGGAATGCATCCCTAACAACGAAAGATGTATACTAGGTCAGTTTCACGGTTGTGACGTGACACGACGTCAAAAAAAAATTCTACCGTCAGTTACCTAATCCATGGGCAAAGCCAATTATAATATATATTACCTATGACCCTCGAATTACTGGGTACAAAATGCAAGCAAACAATTTAAATTTGTGGAATAGAGTTCTTCTTCTATTGGCGATCTGCCCGAATGTTTCTTCTTGTTATTTTTCTCTCAACACGTTGTTTATATGACAGCATTGGTTCTTAGGGAATGCGTCACTTGAAAATACCGCAATACTTAGTAAACTCTTGAAATTACTTAATAGATACATGAGACTCGGCACTGCACCCAATATTCTTCAACTAAATACACTGTACTTGGGTTGCCATTTCTTACAATCGAAACCGGGATGTCATTATATTTCCTTGAAGAACCCTACTAGTATATTTAAGTTTTCTGAACTAAACCAATCTATAACCAGGGGCGTAACTAGGGTTGCCAGAACCCGAGGACAAGCAAAGTTTTGAACGCCCCAAAGTAAACGAAAAATATTTTTTTAATAAAATAGTTTTGGCAAAAATTTATTTGGTGACCTGCTCAACGCCACTTTGATACACAAACGATATTCGATATTTTGCATCATGTTTTGTGCTTTGTCGATCCATAAAAGTAAAAAGTTACATCGATTTGCCGCCCCCTTGATGCTGCGCCCGGGAACAGCTGTCCCCTGTTACCCCCCCCCCTAGTTACGCCTCTGCCTATAACATTTAATTCTTTTGTAGAATGCGCTGATTCAAAGCTATCTGTGTCAGTATCGGCGTAATTGTCTTAAACTACCAATCAATTAGTAGATAAATAGTATATATGCAATTAAGCACAGAATAAGTTAATGCGAATTTATAGTAACAAACGAGGTGAGTCAGTGAATGACTACTATGCTGGAATGCTTGGAGTGTCTCGACACAACGCGATTTCAACTGTTAAATCATTGTCTGGTCTTTATACAACTACAGGAGAACTCCAATTACCCGAATCGTCGATAATCCAAATCGACTTCAGAATTTTAGAGAGAAAAAAGATGTTCAACAAGCAATGTTTTTTATTTATTTACAGAAAGGTATGTACATTTAATGGCTAAAATACAGCTTTTTCAGTTAATTAATTAATTAAACGACCTTTTTTCTTTAAAAACGCATCTTTTATTTTCTCAAATTTTCAAAATATTGTACAATACAGTATATAATTAGGAAAATTATACATTTTTTTGTATAATTTTTGATTATCCAAGTGGGGTCCGGTCATAATTGATTCGGATAATTGGAGTTCTACTGTACTATAATCCATGGATTGTGATAACGGCAATACAGCATAAATTGTTGGTGAACAAAAACAATCATCTTTCCAAAATTGCTCCAGCTGGAGAATTTATTTACAAAAGCTTTGCCCCAAATCCGAGCAAACCTTGATATTTGATTATTTATGTAGTATATCCTTGACTATACATAATATTTACACCGGTGAAATATTAACATGTTTCTTCTTGTTTACTTGTCAATCGTCGATAAACCCGAAATAATCAAGGTACAATTGTCAAGGCACTCGTGTTTAGTTAAAGATTCCCTAATCAAAGAGTAGTATGTTTAACACGTCTTTTATTATGCGAATAAAAAAGAAACAAACAACACATAAAATCAAAAAAATAAAATATTAAAAAGCGCTTTCTTCGCTTTTTATATTTTCGAATCGATTCCGTGTTTTGCAGTAATTAATAGACATAGATTGTGAACGCTTCTTCCGCATGTTTATGCGAGACATTCGCGCATTCTTTCAAGTAAAAGGATCGCCGTACCGTGGAATTCTTGACTTGCGCATTATACTTGTAAGTTACGACCAGCGAGTAGTTGAAGAAGTGCCCGCAAAATTTACATTGGATTTATGTGACTGGAACACAAATACCGCTGCTCTTTGTCGATCTGCAGATTTCGAATAGTTTTATTAACTATTTTCGCCATGGCAAATAATGCAGGATAGAAATTTTCACTTCTTCCAGGCTATCCCTGCGTTAAAATAATTTCATTAGCGGGTGAATAAAGCGACGAACAGACTGAAATCGCAAATTTCTCTTTTGATTCGCAAAGATATGTCGGGGTTGGCAAAATTCCAAAAGGGTCTTTAAATGTACCAGACTCTTGTTTATACACGTGGTATACCTTCTGGAGACAACCTACACAGCCTTTGTGAGTTTTCGAAAAACGAAGAGAACCTAAGCGGACGCGTTAAACGCCCGCCCAATGTAGGAACGCCATGACAACTCCCCGGGAGCAAAATAGCTGCGAGAAAAATCGTTTAACGTGAAAGATAGAGGAAGAGGTAAAGCTCGGGGATTCGCGCCGGCTCTACCCAAGTAAGTCTTTATATCGCGTGCTCAGCTCATAAGAGCCCATTTGGGCTCATAGTATAATAATTTATTAAGTTGATATATTATTAAGTAAGGAATCTGAAAAGTCCTGAAAGTCCCGACACTACCTACTAAAACACTACTTTACAAGATCGACGATAATATGTCCAAGCTGAGACGGGATTATTTATAAAGAAAAAGTGTAATCTATGTGGAAATTTAAGATGACTGAGTCACAAACGAAGATTAAATGCGCATTAATACATTCTACTGCTAATAATCGTTTTTATGACAAACAAATAAGGGCACTCTATAAATATCAAATGCAACTTGTCAATGCGATGCGGGTTTTGCTCATCAATCGCACGATAGCACGTGGCTACAACAAACCGAGACTAGAGGACGACCTTGCCCTGTTCATTTTTGCATTGGGCATATTGACACATCTGGCTTTAATTCGCAATCGAATCGAATATAGTAAACTACTGATTTATTATCAGTGCTTACATTTCTATACACACGAAGCATTGTTCCCTTCACAACGGCTGGTTTCCGATCACAAAAAATGTATCCATCATTGATCATTTTAATTGTCCCATGCATGATTGCTTCACCATGTTGTGACGAGCAGGCAACAAAACAGAGAGCGATTACCTAATTGTTGTTTTATAAGTCGTCGACGCTTGTTTTCGATGGCTGACGTCGACTAGCTGTTTTAGTTTTATATACGACGAATTATAAAATATTCCTTTCCTTAAACTATGATTTGTATAGTTTGGAAGTTCCAAAACTTTGACAAATACATTTTGTAATTAAATATTTACAATAGAATCCAGCTGTATCTATACCCTAGCAACCCCTGTTACGGTTACAGCACAGCAACTTTTCAGTTTCTCTCTGCTATATAATGATAATGACTCATTTAGTTTCATATCGTCTTTTATGTGGAATTTTTTATAGTACGCGATTGCCGTTGACGGTTTGTCATCACTAGACAGCAAACAGTACACAATTAAGAGTTAATATTATTAAATACAAAGCAATAATCTTACTGTTCTTACAATTGGTAGAGATTAGATTATATAGTTAAAGAGACACTTAAATGCTATAATATAATTTCATTTAATTAGGAATGTCGCATCACATCATGTACGCAATTAGCAATTGAATACACCTTGTTACAACAAATAAAACATAAATTAAAACTTGTATGAATAATTAATATCTCGACAGCAACGGACGATGACGATAGATCCACAGTGACTACTTTTAATCATAGAATGACGACAGCATGCTCATATAACGTGATTTCTTCGAAAAATACATGAATCTCCCGTGATCATAACATATACACTTAATTCAACGCATAAATAACGTTTCCATAAGAAATATCCATGCTTTGATGTTTTACATATTTTTTTATAATAATCAAAATAGCAAATATACTTAGAAATGCCATTTCATGTAAGTACTCGTAATTGTCTAATGAACCTAGCACACAATTTACATAAAAAATGATAGTGCGTTTTTAAAGTACGTAATCACTCATTGCAAAAACAACGCCAAACACACAACATATTATCAATTTGGTTTAAAGTTATTTATTACAATAGGACCGCAGAAAATGAGATAGTATTTTGCGGTTTGCGTATAAGTGACTTCGAATAATTTCAGTTAAATAGCCCATCGCAATAAAAACAACAACAAAAATCAAGTAACATATCAAATAGTTGTACATCAATATGTTACTAGCAGTGCCAATAAAATGACAACATTATAAATTCAAATTAAGCTTCCGAAGTCAATTGCAAAATCAAATAATCGCTTTCGCACGCCTACCCGCTGTTTACATAATGACGCTTAGTACGGGCTTGGAGATACCGCAATCAATGAAAACTATTTAGTTGCACCAATTTTTTTATACACTTTGCGCTCAGCATTGCGCCTGATTAGCAAACTTAAGTGCTAACTACATGACAGCGTCATGCTTTGTGAGAAAATAGAAATTTTGTAGTCGCTGGTTGCACTTAAATTTATTTATGCACTAGTAATATTCCTAATGGATGGACCAGTTAGTTTGTTGGAAGCGAGGGTAATTTACTATTATACTTTAACTTTTCCCCGCGCGTGGTTTCTACGATATCGCCGAGTCGCGTGACCGCATGGCGCGAGGTTCCGTCATCTACTGCATGGTTCGATGATGGCATTTCCATTTCCCATTTGCCGCCACTCTCGCTCCGCGTTTGCACCGCCGGGTCGCAGCTGCACGCCGCTTGTATCTGCTGGAAGCAGCAGAAAGAAAGGAAACGGCCCAAAACTATTGCAAGAACAAAATTTCCATGCAATAGCATTCCACAATCTATACAAACTCACAGAAGACTTTATAGCGAATTAATTTAAATTCTTATTCCTAACGATTCAATCACCATGTGTCGTAATAAAATTTTGGGTTCGGCAGTTTTAAGCAAAATGGCGAAACCATCACTTCAATTTCACAAATAATACGCAGTTTTTGTTATCTATTTAGTTGCTGCGTATTAGATTACAAAACGAATAAAAATTGGAACTGCGCAGCGATAATCGGACGTCTCAACAAACGGAAAGGTTCGAAAAGCATGAGGGCGCTAAAGGAAACAGATCACCTGTGTTACCTGCCGAATCGATTCTACCCATCAATAATAATAAAAGAAGATAAAATTGTGGCTCAAATTTCAACAGGGGAATAAAGCGGATCACTCATAAAATTTAATCTATGGTTTTACGAGGGAGAACAACGTTTTGACAGGTTGGGTTTTCCCAACGGACGTGATACAAGATTGTTCCTATAGATCAAGCTTGTGAATCGGAACACTTGGCCGCATCTTCCAATATTACACTCAAAAGTTGAGGCACCATTTTTTGCTCGATTCAAAATACTAAGTGCGGTGTGTGAGAAACAAAAATTAAACTTATTTTTGTAATTGCAATATGAAAATGTTTGTCATTGTACATTCTTTTGTTTCAACCGCTAAAAGATATAATTTAACATTTAACACTAATAAGCTCATTGCCCTAATATTTTAATTCTCAGCGTTCCATCTTTCGTACTCAATTCATCTCGTCTTCATATTTGTTTTACACGGTCTTTTGACGAAAATACCATGATTGTTGTTCTGCAAATGTAATTAATAAACTTAATAAAACATGAACAGGAGTTCTCATGTGCTGGATCAAGATTATTCACATTATTTAGTCTCTTGTGGCTTTTTTCTCCCTTTCTTTTAACCTCATCCGGATTCTTCTTTTATTTTTCACTTTTTTAACATCTTGAGTTGCATTCACAGGCTAGAAGCGTTTTGTTTGGAAATTTAATTCCTATCCATTCCATGTGTGCCAAGTCTATAAACTAAACGTCACTCGAAATATACATACTTTAAAAGGTTGATCAAATATGTAATATAAATTTAATCTACATCAAGATCAGTAAGAGATTTCAGCTCCCGCAAGTTCATTTGTTAGAGGCTTCAAGTTCAAACAAAACAAAAGAAAAAAGAACAAGCGTAAGTTGAACTTGAAGGAACCATTACTTTGAATTGAGAAAAGGAAAGCGTTAAGCGAGTATGAGAAGGAATCTGATGAAAATACCAGCGTATAAAAGCACATGAGAAAAGAGCACATAGGAGGCGGCAATGAGTACACAACGAAGCCGCTCACTTTGCGACGAACTTCCTGTCGCGATGCAGCAAACGACTGTTGGTTTAATGGTCTCCGTTGATAACGATATGCGTGCAATGTGCGTTCTAATCGTAATCGGTAGTCGTGTTTGTCGTTGTTGAATATACGATTTGTGGTCGGACATACGCCATGATGAACAATGGAACAGCGATAAAACGTCCGTCAGTATATTTGACAAATACATTTATCTGATTTGCTTCCGAATTGTTACAGCTTGTCAGTTGTATTCATTATGTGCTTCTGAGAATAAAATCGCCATAAATATGCGCTGTTGTTGCTTATGTGCGGATTTTCCTGTTTTCGTGATATATTATCAATATGCATGCATGAATTATAATTAATAATAAGTAAACATATCCACTGAACAAATTTATATAACAATTAATGTTTATTATTAACTAAATATATTGTGTTACGTCAATATTATTACAGCAATGAATTGATTGATTTTTAATCTTCCTTCTTCCTTCTTGACAAATGTCTGCAAGGCAAATGATGAATATGTTTTATTATAGTTTACAATGAAATTTGCATGCAATAATAATAAGCCAATAGAATGTTTTTTTTTTTAACTTGCAGTATAAAATAAATTTTAAAATTATAAACAACAGCAAATATTAGAAAAGCATTGAAAAATAAAAGCTTTCTAGTTTACATAAATTTTAGGAGCAGGCTTTATGCCTTTCACCCTAAAATGTCTTCTTCATCGTAGCACGACTGCACCATTTTATATGTTTCCCATTCAAAATAAATATAACCTTCATGGATCCACAAATAATTTATTATTAATGATGAGCTCCGCAGTGAATTTTTTATCCATTTGTTATAAATCGTAAAAGAACTGGGACAGCAAACAATGAAACCAACATTAAATCATCTTAATTTTGTTTGTGGTTTAAGCAATGATTTGAAAAGTATTGTAGATGTTTAACTATTTAGAGCAAAAAGTCTCTTTTGTTCATCATATATTCGCTAAATGAATTCGATTAAAAATGAATTAATTATAGACTAACAACAAACTTAATATTTCATAAGATTCACATAAATATATATTTCCAAATTCGATTATATCAAGTTTAAACACACTTATAACGTACCCCTCAGATAGAAAATCAATAATATTAGAAATCGATCAAGAAATCCAAAGTAGGTATCCGCCTTTAGTAGTTAGGATTTGAGAAGAATGACCGTTAGAATAAGTTGCCGATACATTTTCGCGTTTTAAGCTCCAATGATTCCCTCAGCGATTATAATGCGAGGAAGGAGTGAGAGAGACCGTTGGTTCGCTCGGAATGCAAGGGAAATCGGATCGTTAAACACATAGCAACCCGCTTATACTCGTTATATTGATTATAATTAACTATTAAAATAATATTTTACCCCTGACCGAAAATACCACTCGAATGAGAATACCGAGCGATTTTCAATGCAGCCTTAAGCATGCGTGTAAATCCATATATGCGTTTTTATTGGTTACATTAGCTTCGCTTTGAGTTGGTTGAGCGTGCTGTGGAGGTTTGCATCGTACAGAGAAACATTTTTGGTTCGGTGCCAGCACATTCTCCAGAGGAATAACAGAATACCGGAAACATAGAAAAGTCATAGCCTAATTGATTTGTATATTCGCATTATTCCTATCTGCGTGTTGGCGGCAATATAGAATGTGCGCACTGGTAGAATTATCAATAATTTGTCGTTTTCTTGAGATATTACGTGGAAACGTTGCATTAGGGAATTGTACTATATTTATGTGGCATCGTTAATATTTGTTTTTAGCCACCACCTTTGTCATGTTTTGAAATCAAAGACACGTGCGAGTTAATTATACGCCATGTTTCTGTTTAGTTGTAATAAATTATTTAGAACATGATTAAGGGGTTAATTGATTTATATGCTTAGTTAATGCAAATTTATAAGAACGAAAATAAAGTACATCGGCATTGGTTTGAATTACAGACACACACAAAATTTTTGACTGTTTAATGAATATATTATAGATATGTAACAGCAAAGAGATATAATATAAATTAAAGTGAAAATTAAATTAATAAGTCATCATATTACTTAAAATTCAAATAAACAATTACCTATTATTACTTTCGTTTCTAAATATTAAGAACATCATTTGACAATGATATAAAAGTTATAATAGTAAAGTTGAAACAAGGCAAATGCGATTAAACAAGTGACCATTCATTCCAAAGATAATTTCGGACATAATTTGCTAAATAAAATCAAGTACGTTACAATTAAGCCAGTTAAACATACCTAGAGAAAGAATCATGTAATTAAGCGTATGCGGTTTTTTCAGAATGCGAACGTGTTTATAAATAGTAATATACAGTAATTCAAATGTCCGAACCCCACGTGACTATATTTTGAATTGCCGTCTAAATTTCAGTTGGAAACATATTGGTAACTTAGATCAGCGATCAATAATCAGCGACATAAGCTAAGAATAATTTTTTGGTTATTTTCTGCACCTAAAATGTTTGTTTCTATATCGGCATCGACTTTGGTTATGATTGTCAGCATATTTTCAAATTATAAATTGGCAGAATATCCTTTACAGGAGCAATGAAGATATTAAACCACACCCTGCATTTAAATCTGCAGCATTTTCGTGCTGAAAATATATCTTTGATTGAGACGAGTTAAAAATAGTACCCGCACTTCGTAGCGACCAAACAATGATCGTGTTATTATCGTATAATGTCAATATCTATAATGTAAGTATACAGGAGTTTATTACGTTATGCATTTGTGCCGCAGCCATGAGCCGTCGCGCCAATAAGGTAAACAACCGGAACGAAGCAACGAACCCCTACGACATACTCGCGAAGGGTGGATGACTTGTGTTTTATATTATTACGATAGATACACATCGCATAGGTTGCTATGCAATAAAAAAATCAACGAAACAATGCGATTATTACACGCCACAGGACCTATATGCCAGGTGCTACACGCCGCCTGCGACAAATTCATTTAATAAGCTGTGGACTAGCTGATGCCTGCCTATTCATGCTCCAGGTAGTGTTTCACTTTACTCTTATTGCTAGTCACAAGCGAAGTAACTACAATGAAACTTTAGAGTCGCGAATGTCATGTTGAAAAACTAGCAAAGCGTAATTATAATTACAGAAACTCATTTTCATGAAAGATATTTGCGCACTTTGTGTTGGGTGACTATATTATGCTCGTGTGTCTATATTATTTAGATTATTATTCTCTGGAAAAAGGGGCATGCAAAAAATGACTAAACAGCACGCGATCAAACAAAAAGTAATTGCCTTTAATGTAGAATGTCCATTTATTACTCTCCTTTTTTGTATGCTTTTTTTGTGTTGTTTTGTTCTTTTCCAAACTTATTGCATTTTAGTCAAATTAATTAAATTGTCAATGCGATTAAGGACAGGCAACGGCACGTAAATAATATGTTCATCTAATAATTGTCTATTTAAGCTATAAAAGGATTTGATAGCATTCATAAAATTATCAGAAAAGTTAAAAAGGCAGGTGACTCATCAAGTTGTGATTAATACAAATTAAAACCGAAAAATACAAAATATTTGATTTATTTAAATTGTGATTTTTAATTTTTTAATTATTTCTACCAATAATTGTCTTCTAGATAAGTTCAGAACAATATTTGTAAAATATCAAAAAAGATACCATATATACACACTAGCGCAACCTATACTCGCTAGTAAAAACGAATCTGTTTGAAATTCCACTACCAACTTTATTTCGCGCAACTGCTACCGAGGGAGGCACTGCCACTTGTTGTGCCTTCCGCTGACGAGAACTACTCAGCTTCACAACAAACGAAATGCAACATGGACCGTAAATAACTGATTGATAGCAATAACCCATATGACTAATTGTATATATGCGTTCGCATAACACACATATTCACTAAAGTCACTGCACTCCTACTATATCACCGCTATTTGGAACCGCACATTTAATTCCTCGAATTTAGTCACCTTTTCTTCAGATATTTTCATACAAGCATTGTCTAAAGCCACGTTGCTTACGATTTCATTAAAAAAAAGATAATTGTTGGTTGTGCCTTCCCTCACCCTAAAGCTAGCAAGTTATCGAAGTACATTGAAGCTTACTTGTATTTCTAGCAATAGCTCGGTTTTCCGCCGTCGAATATCAATTAAAATTTTCTGCTGTTCGGCAGTTAGTTCTGAAAAAAAAAGTTAATGATAAGCCTCTATAATATTCAGAGAAATCCGTTTGAATTGTTTACCAGCAATATTGAATGTGTCCATAACGTGACCCGACGTACCCATAACATCTAGTTTCTCTTTTAACATAGTCAAAGGCGCTCAGCAGTAGAGCGAATGTCCACGCACCGATATCGCACGACGTAATTTCATTACAATATTATCACACACAAAACTATACTCTGACGGTAACCAAACGACATTAGTTTTTAGTGATCATCGAACGCACGGCGTAAACAAACACAAGAGATACGCGCAGCGGCCATTTTTATTTCCAAGAACAGAGTAGCGACACATATGCAACAGTGCGTCACACAGACACTAGTCAGGTCTGCCAACCTATGGCAGCAAGTTACTAGGTAAGTTTATATTATATATGGTTGGTTGCCTAACATAATATCTTATAATATGACGAGTATTATACTTTTCTTGAATAATAACAATTTTGTATATATATAAAATGTAATAAAAATGAAAGACAAAAAATTGTATGCATTCTATTTTGGTCAATATATTGATAAAAAACATTCGCAATTAAAGAGATATTCAAGGCATCTCATATGTGAATAAATTAAACAAAAAGTGTTACAATTCATACTTATCACATTCGCATTAACAATGAAAAATTACTATTGCACATAACACGACCTTTTCTTCCAATAGATGCACATGCGCCGATATAACGACTCAACCAAACCTCGTCAGTTTGTACAATAATTGCTACTTATTTATTTATGCGAGACATTTGCATGCTCCGACGTACACATAATAATGAGATAAAAATTGTTAGAACTGACTACTTTAATAAATTATTATTATTGATATTTAGCAGCCGTGCTTAAATATTCAAATTTGACATTATATCGTAAGTTGGTTATTTCAAAGTTAAGAATTCTTGTGATTTTAAGCATGTGAATTTAAAATGTTTTGATCAAATGAAAGTATTTCTTAGTATAGCCAATATAAAGTATATTTGAATTGAAAAGGTGTGCTATTAGCAAGCCGGATATTTGTTCTTATAATGATCGCTCATGCATGCGGTTTCGATTATTCTTTTTATGCTTTATTTCTATTTGATGCAATGTTACTATAGATAGAATAATATTAATTAGATAAATGAACAACGACAATGCATTAGACCTTGTCACTAAGCAAAAAAGCAATAAATTGATTAGGTGTTTGAAAGATACACCTTGCTCAAATTATCCACACTTTTCTACTTTGTGCTATATTAAATCGGAGACATATTTGTTTTGAATAGCTTCTGATATTATTTTAGTTATTTAATTATCCGATATTGTGAATTTATTGAAATCTGCATTTTTTCAATACATCACTATTTAATGTCAAATAATTTAAAAAAAATTGAAATGAAATGAATATTATTTATGTATATGCCATCTTGCAAGGTGGAAAAAGTTGCAAATATATTAATAGTGTAATCAATTCATTAAACCTTGGTTTATATATTTATACAACAACATATTTAGTTAAATGGATACATACACACAAGAGAAGCTCATGCACACCATAAGCCATACTCTTTAAGGTAGTAAAATAATAAATTGGACTTGTGCTTCAAGGTATCATTGATTATTTTAATTTAATAAATTTTTAAACGTTATATAATTTGTGGTAAAGTAAAAAAAGGTTATATATTTTTGAAGAATTATTTTTGAAGATTCCAATGATTTTTAAATGATTTCAACCGATCATAATGTATATTTAACAATTATTGTTGGTTGGCTATCAATTGATCGGTTCTTGAAAAGTTAGAGCAGCGATGTCCAACATGCAGCTCGTGAGCTGCATGTGGCTCAAGGCAAGTTCCAATGCATCCCAAACGGAGAACCAGATTTTGGTGCATTAGAGTTTCTCAACTAAAATGCCAAGCAACAGATCATTTAATTTTATTTTAATTTGGAATAATATGTTTAATAAATAAATAGTTTTTATTTTATTTAGGTGCCATTTAAGTAAAATTGATATTTTGAAATTTTTCTGGGGTCGGGGGTGCTGAGAGAATTATTCTGGGTGTGCGGCCTAAAAATCGATTACTTCTACCAATGTGGCCCCGAGTAACAAAAGTCTTGGACAACCCTGGTTTAGAGTGAGAATTGCATGTATCCGATACTTTGAATTAACTATTATAAATTTTAAAAAACTGCGAAATTCTGCATGGAATTTCATGTCACTATAGATTAGGTACATTCTGGTAGAACAGTGCAACCCAGGGCCGTCTTAGCAACATCTCTGGACAAGAGTTAATTGTGGTGCCACCTTAGCTCTTAATACCTTGTACAGATCTGCATATTATACAGTCCACAAAACACACTAGCAGCGGAATTCTCCCCAGGACATAAATCTATCAAGTTCCTAATCCATACAAACCATAATGAGCCTGTCGACCAGGCGGACCGTCATATAAATATTTTATTCAATTGATACTGGTTTTTATTTTGCCCCTCTTGCGTGGTGCCGCCGGCCTTTCCCTATAGTGCGCATGCCTAAAGACGCCACTGGTGCCAGCAACCAGTGGCTACACTTCAATCAATCAAATCACTAAAATTCTCGAATTATTTCTCGTAATATATATTTCCATGGATTTGTCATCTATTTTCCCTATGCACAAATAAGATACCATATGCATTAAAAAAATTCCTGTCCTGAATTTATTAATAATTTAAATTTGGTATTATGTATATGCATTTAGACAAAGATTCTTCAAAATTGAACAAACTGAATTTGTATTGAAGTTACTTGTGTTCTAAACCATATATATTAATATGTGGGCAATATTTAATGCATAAATAGCATATAAATATAATATCCACATTGTTAAGAAAAGCGATGTCTTATATTTGAACAAAAATCCCCACACAATCCTAAAATTCATCTTCGTCGAAAATATAACTCATCAATATTTACACATTTACATTTAATTAAACTAAAAATAATAATAGCTTCATTATACGTTAAGTAAAAGCATGACACTATGTACCATAATTAATAAACTAAGAACAAGAAGATTTAAACAAGTTCAAAGCTATAATATGGGCAATACACATGTGGGAAATGGGTGAGTAAGAATAATAAGTAAGAGTGCTAGGTGTTCCAGAAAATCAATAAGCATGAAAACGTCAAGAATTAAGAAATAATTATAAATTGCTCTAAAAATAACCATAATATAAATATAGACATGTCATATAACAAAGCATTTGCTGAAAACCTTTATCCAAAATATTTAGATTGACAGAATTAGTATTTAAATATTTAAATTACATATATAAACCAAGAGGTACTTACTTTAAAAACCACCAAAAAAAGTATTGATATTTGTATTTATGTTTGCATGCGAAATCGGATTGAAACTTCCTTAAAAGTTTCTCAAAATTTCGACAACTATCTTGTGGTCAGTCGTTGGCATAGTGCCTTGGTGCACTCGAAATACAAGAATCCTTGTCCGGACGTTATTACCGCTGTATGTCATTGAACTTATATTCTGTTCTAGAACGTGACACAGTTATTTTGACTTTTGGTCCCGACTTCGATCTTCGATTGGTGGCTCATGAAAAGAAGAAAAGTAAAAGTTTGAGACTCCATTTCGCAGTGTCTTCATACCATGGCATAGCTTATTTGTTCCTCCATGGCGGTTTCTTAGTCGGTTTCAAATGAGAGGCCAGTGGGAGAAGATTGCGTTTTCGTATTCGGCACAATCCGCCACCGAAGTGAAAACAGGGCTATCATAATTGAGAAACCAGGTGGTAGTGGCTGACTGTATCACGTAAACCAAGTATGCACTGAGCGTAGTCGCGAGCACGCAAGATTTCTCCATGTCACGGAGTCGAAGCTTTTGACGCGGAGCACGAACCGGAATGAAGTCGTGGCCAGCAGTTGCACTCAGCCGCGGCTATCAGAAGCGCGCTCCACGCTCATCGTCTACGAGCGCTCCTCCGCACCGGATACGATCGAATCGAACTTCTTGGATGTTCAAAAGTTGAACATGTCTAGTTTTTGCTACGAGCGCTGACCGTAAATACATCCTAGCTGTCGTCGTAATTTCATGACACGCGTAAGACGTTATCTCGCGAAAATTGTAGGCTGGCCTACAAGCAGCATAAATGCGGCCTAGAAATAAGGTTTTTGCCGTTTACTGATATACCATATCAGGCACCAGTTTGATAATCCAACGGTGTTACTAGTGGGGTGAAAAAAAAAACATTTTTGCAAATTTTGAAACTTTGCTGGAAAACGTTTCCACATTGATATCGTCTACGGCGGGCGTTCATCGTCCGCATTAATATTCCAAAAAGACGCTTATTTGAGGTGTATGTTTTAATGTTGACAACGTTGACGCATAATCGCACACGTCGCTTGTGAAAAGTCGTCACAAAGCATGCTGCTGACAAACGAATTAATTCTTTTGACAGTCCTATGCCTTATTGGGACACAGGGCAAACCCTCGTTGTCCTTTAATCTTCATCCCTTCGCGGTGTTCAATGGATTCGGCATATCGCACGAGGGTCGTGATAACGTCAAGAAGTACAGCGAGCGACGCGTCTCCAACGAGTCACTGCGTCAAGTTTACTTCCACGATCAGACGATATCTGTGGTCGAACTGGGACCAGAGAAGCTCTTGATGAATTGTGAATTCATCGAAGTCTAGTGAGTGTGATCTTTATTAATATGAACATACGCTTGTTATGTAGATCATTCTGTACATAATAATTAATTTACATTAGTTCCATTAGCATTGCTTAAAATTTAAAACCAACTGAACGTAATTATACAGACGGTGTGTTTATAATTATATTAATTATTACAATTTTGTTTCTATACCAGAAATAACAGCTGTTGGTAATACATTATTGTAATTGTTGAATTAACAGTGTTTTCTTTGCTGGCTTAGTGACACACATTCAACGTAAACTTATTAGCATTTGAACGGCACAGAATAGATTGCAGTGCGATTTTCATCAGCGGTGACCAGTATATGGGTACCATGGCAATCAACTCTCTTGGCTGTTAGTCTATTGCAAGAATCACTTTCACATTGCATTCATATCATTACCTTAAGTAAATCATTAAATATGCAACTTAAAGGAAGAGTGCTTAAATGAACGTTATTGAATAACCCTCCATGTCTTTTTCTATGTAATCTGCGTTAATGGATTTTCTGTATATTACTGAGCGTATTGCTACTAGTAATGCTATTTAAATTACAAATTGCGCTTTCAAATTATTTCGGCAAATAAAAAGAAAGTCGAAACGGAAGAAAGAATGACACTTTGACATCTTCGACCAAAATTTATTTCGGTGGTACTAAATATTTGTTAATTTTGATATATCATAAAAATATATCTATTCTATTTAAAATAAAATGTATGTATTTTAAAATTATTATTAAACTAGTATATTGCGTTCAAAAACAAACAAATCAAACTTTGCCCAACAGCTAATTAAACTAAAAATTTATTGCATTATTATCTTTTCAATTACAAATTGTTCATGTTTTTCAGAATATGTTCGTTCTAAAACAATAATAATTACAAAATTGGCGTAAAACAATGGACACCATACTTAAATGTATAATAACTGTTCACTTCATGGGAATCTTATTGAATTTAAACAATTTCTTTAAAAAAATATGAATTTTGGCATTCTAAAATTGGGAAATTGTAGTTTAGTGCGAGGATATTTCGGGCATAGTGAATAAATTATTAATATTAGGTTGTTAACACAGGACTTAGCGAGTATAATTGGCGCCTTGGGTACGATACCATTTTGGCGCCCTCTTACCGTACGATTCTTTTTTAAATATCTTTTCAGCACAGTTTAGCGTCCCTTTGCGAATGGCGCCTCGGGCATGATTGCCCCCTTTGCCCACCTATCGCTACGCCCTGGTTAACACTTATATCTATATATACATATAAAAATGAATGTTTTATGTTTGTTGATATGTTTGTGATACAAATCTAAATGATTGGACCAAATTGAATCAAAATTGGCATACAATTATACATACCATATGTGAAAAAGTGAAAAGCATAAGGTTGGGTTTAAATCATAGGGGTGAGATAAAATTAGAGGCGTCACTAGGTGGTTGCGGTAGTGCGGACCGCACCGGGTGACACCATCACCAGGGGCTGACACCAACAGAGTAGTTGGGTCACCAAAATGTAAAATATTATTGTCTACTATTTCATTTTTCTATTCATTTTATGCATTGCATTCGGAGCGTAATAGTAGTTATATATTTAAACTACGCTTAAAATGTTTATATTTAGTTTAAATATAGAATGTATATAAACTAATAAAGTGCACAAATATTCGAAAATACAATATTTGTTTAATGACATAACTGGTTGAGTAAGTTGCATTTGAAACAAAATTTAACAATCAGAAAAAAATATTATGCTAAGGAATTATAATCTACCAATCGACAAAGCTTTATGATTTTATTATTGTATTTACGATTTAATTTAAAAAAATATGTATGAAAATTCCGAATATTGAAAGTAATTTTGCCAGTGACAGTTGTAATTGTAACCATTTATTATATGTTTTCTTTTTGATATTATTTGATATTAACTAATCCGGCAGTAAATTTTCAATTAATTATAACTACAAAATATAAATGTTGAAAATAATTAACACATCTAAAAATAAATTCAATTAAAAATATATGTAAAATGCACAATTAAGCTCATAATGAAAACACTGAAGTTGACATAGCCCAAGGTCATTTGAATGCTTCGCCCAATACGAGCTAAAAATTGTGAATTTATAGAAGGTCAAAGTTAACCCTACTACTTATGCATCAACGATGAATTAAAAAAAAAGCCTGTAGTACCAGTGTCGGAATTATAGCATGACAGTGTTGCCAAAATGCCACGGCCCCCCGACCCGGGAGGCCGCGAGCAAATTACATGAAAGCAATAATTAAGCTTAAACTTAAGAAGAAGATCGAGCAATCTTATTATGTTATTGGTTTTCCATTGCAACATTTTAGAAACTATCGATGTCTCATTATTTTCTAAAACTCGTCAGTTTGCCGAATTTTGCAAAGATGCGTTTTCAAGATCCGAAAAGTTTGTTAAAGTGAACATTTTTTACCGAGTATTGGAAATCATTATTAAAGAACTGAAATCGCTTTTCCTTCCAATAAAAATAAGGTTTCCAATTTCAGTGTTTTGCAACCTGCCACTTTGCAAAATTTAAACGATACTGATCTATTAAAAAAGATCTAGAATTCGTTGAAATATATATAAACAGACATATCTAATTCATTTGCCAGTGATATTCTCCGTTTTCGGTCCACCTTTAGAAACAAAATTTCGTACATTAGAGAACTTGCTGGTTTATTAACAAGAAGGAATCATTTTAGGTCATGCAGCTTTCCTAAAGTAGGTACTGCTTTAAGGTTATTTGTTACAATTCCTGTAAATACTTCTAATGCTGAAAGTTCATTTTCAAAACTATAATTAATACAAACCAATTTAAGGAAACTTATGGGACAAGACAAGCCTCGTAATGCTATTGCCCGTTCTTTAAATTTTAATGGTGTTATTGATACTTTTGCGGAAAAGAAACCTGGGCGAATTTTTTTTTATTGATTAATATCTTGTTAAGCTTGCTACGGGCCTCAGATAGTATAGTTACGCCACTGTGTAGTACACTGCCTGGGTAGGGGCAAATTCAGCCTGAATTTGAATTGTTACAGATTCACAATTCCCACCTCGCAAATACTAGTGCAGTATACTGTGTCTACGTATATGTTTATTTAAATAAATAAATTACCTTATATGTTAAAGCTATAATTGCTTATCACTAGCTACTATGTAAAATCATAAAAACTCTATATTTACAGCGAACAAAGGACAAGTTCATACCAATCGTAATGATTATATTTTTAAATGTTACATAGGTAGCATTAGTAACGACGGCTGCTAATGACACTAACAAAAGTAATGATTTTTCGATAATGTATTTACTCAAAGAACTTTAATGCAGATGCGGTAAAACCGACTCGTTCGGGCAACAAAAAATACATGCTTTTGGTCAATGGGTAATTGATCCTTCTGTTAAATATATTTTAAGAATTTCTGTGAATAATTAGTAAAAAATAAGATTCTACTGAATTTAATGGAATTTCCAGTTTACTCAGCAGTTCTGAAAAATCAAGACTGGATTCATAAACACGAATTCTATAATAAATTGTCACTGCTTGCTTCTCTATGGTAATTATTTAGAGATATTTTGGCGTTATTATGCACGTTTAAATTATTCACAGCTTTATTGCAATTCTTCTTCTGTTTATGTTAGAAAAAGTGACGGATTTTCTAAAAAAAAAAACTCTTAGATTTATTATTTAAAATAATAGTATAATTTTTTTTTTAAGTATCTTTATTTACGATAGTTTAGAGAGAAAAAACCGAACAGCCAAATTTGAAAAAGTTAAAAGACAAGTAGCATAGAAACAGAATTTTTTGAAAAATGTATAACTTCTTTGAGATGGGTAAAAAAAATTCTGCCACCGTTTTTCATAGAGTAAAAAATGATCAAAAACTTATAGAAAAATCAAAAGTGGTCGATTTGGCATGGAATGACGCATACATATCCAAATGCAGCGGCGTGCCGTGCCGGGGGTGCCCTGCACCCGGGCGCCGTCAATCCGAGGGCGCCTCTGTGCAGATCCCAGGTGCGTCAGAAACCACAGCAAAGCAAGTAGATGCTTGCTCGCACCCCAACGGCAACTCAGCTTGGCGCGCGCCTGTCCATATATTAGATCTGTATATTAGGTATTACAACATTTTTGATAAGCAATAAAATTGCACCTAATAAATGTTATTAAGATTAATGTGAAAACAGAAACTCGAACAGCTACCAATAAGACTTTGCGAGTATCAGGTGCTCTCCACAACATTATTTGGAGAAATAAATACATATCGATAGAAGGCAAAATGCGAGTATATAAGACAGCAGTAAGAC
>JARJDU010022558.1:0-13693 GCA_030264695.1 Lissagria laeviuscula | reverse complement strand
AAGAAAGTTTTATAGCAGTGGTAAACACGAGGCTGTGTTAGATTCACCAAATTGGTTCCGTAGCCGTTGAAGAATTTCAACCGAGCGCAGGCCTTCATTTGCAAGAAATAAAAAATAAAAAAAAGAATGTGGGTACTAGCTTTATACGCAGCGCCTGCGACGGTTTTAGAACTGACGGAGGCCTAGGCGCATAATCAGTTTAAGGCTCTTCATAAAGAAGCCTTTGCCACCACTTTTGGCGCGCGTTTCTTGCTCCGGTGCAAAAATCGGCAACTACTCGGCTTCCCTTTTTCTACTATGACAAAATCAAATAGCTCTTAATTTGATGGGAAAAATGTATTTCAGAGCTTGGTAATTATGTTGAAAAGTAAGAATTTTTTAAATTATTGTCTATCTTTAAATAAAATTTTTTAAAAAGAAAACGTTTATTTTTGATCTACCCTCATATAACAGAAGAAGAAGTATTGAGGGTAAGCGGATAACAAAAGGATAGGTGGGTTTAATTTATGTGAAAGAGAAATGAAAGAAAAATGTGAAAAATTATAGTTTGGCATGCAGCAATGCAACTTTTTAGAGTATTAAAGAAGGAGGAAATAAATAGGCTGTAACACTATTATATGATTGCCAAAGAAAATTCCATTTATATAAGAAATGAAAATTTAAACGGATTATTTCGTTCGTTGGTTGGTTGGTTTTGGTCGCGTAGTGGAATCATTCATGATATGAAATGAAATGCAATTTCTTTTTTGTTATGTGCACTTTCTTAATTATTTTTGTTGGTTGTGGAATTTAAAGAAAAATAACGTGAAAAAGAAAAGGACACGCGATGTGATTTGAGTGTGGGCGAAAACGTTGTCTATCGTAAAAGATAAATCTGTGAAAGGTTAGAAAAGAGCGTAGGCTGAATGTGGGATGCAAGTCGGTGGAAGTACTTAAAAGGCTAACGATGGAGAGAAGGAATTGAAAAATATTGAGTGTAGAACTCAGCAATATTTTTCTTCTTTTGTTAAAAAAATTTAAAAATATTATAAATGTTGTATATTACTTTCTAGAGTGAAATAATTTTAATAATTTTAGGATATAAAGTTGAAATAAACATTAATCTTATAACAGTAAGCAGTGACTATTGAAAGGCGTTTCCTTAAAATTAATTTCTGCAGTCTCTTGAAACTAGAGAGAGCATTTACACATAAAGCACAAAGCTCTGACGAAGTTAAAAGACGAAGCGTAAAACTGCCAAAGGATCTCCACCATTGCTTCCAGCCCATTGTGCCAATTTCGTCCTTAACAGTATGTTGCAAATCCTTTACACATGTGCCTACCCTACAAACTCTCTTTTATCTTTAGTACATCATTTATTTGGATACTTTTAACATTGATCTTATTTCTATATAAATAAACAACAGCAATATTCTTAATTGTAAGTTAATTTCAATTTTTGGTTTGTTTCAGATCAAGAGGAGTATGTTCCGTACGATGGAGGAATATAAATACCGATTGAAACCAAAGGAAACGAAAGGGAAAAAAACGGAAACGAAACAATTAACGATAAAAGAAATATTTCTTCTTTTTCGCCAATATCCTGAAACGTTGGTTTCGCCTTTATCTTTAAGTCGCTTTGTACATCCATGTTTCCTGCTTTTTGTGCTGCTGGTACGGCTTTTTAATGCTTTATAGGTAGTGTTTAAAAATGTGTAGTTCTAGTATTTTATGAAAACAAGTCGAATTTCTGAGGAATTAACTAAATTTACACTTTTTAAGAGGCTCATTTACCTCGAAACTGGTATAGGAAACTCCTTGTTAGCGCCGTGATTGATGCAATCACACTAATTGAGTTTTTTTTTTTTTAATTTTTTTGTGTAATTTTATAGCTGCCAAAAACCCTATTGTTTTATTTTTGTAAATATCGAATCGAAAATATTTTGAAATTAATTTAGAAAATCTGTACTTTACAAAAATTGCAAACTTAGCTTCGACACGGGTGTATATTATTTATCGCTTAATAATGAATTTTTTAAATTTTGTAAAAATAGCAAATACCCTAGCCGTAATCAGTCACGAAGTTAAAGCCAATTTTTGTCACATTTACTTAGACCATAGTCATCGAAATTCAACCTTAAATTGCTGTTCTTCTTGCTTCTTGCTGTTCGTTTCAACCCAGACCCCCCAAAAAATCAGTTAGCCGGGTAAACGAGCCTCTTGTGGTTTGAGCCTGGTTGACAAATAGTTTTACCTACAGGACAAGAGTAAACGGTGAGGTAAGAAACTATTCCCTACAGTTGGCTTCTTATCTTGTACATAATGCTCAAATCATGTATGTTGTTTGCTTTTAGTTTATTAGAATCCAGTACGCATCTTCCTGTTATTGGTCGTTGTGGAGGCCTTTTAGGCAACTTTGTTCAAATCACTAATCCAGAAGTTCCGCCCTCTAGATCAGGTGGTAATAGGTTTGGAAATCTGTCGGTAGTTGTGTTTGTACCGAGAAGTATTATTTTGGTATCGACTGTTACTGATTTATTCACAATCGGTTATGCGGGGGTTGCGAATGCGGGGGCATCATATGCGAGGGCGGCAAAACATTATCTGCGTACACCAACACGGTGTATACCGGTTCAGTTGGAGTGACATCAATAAGGGCAGAGTACGTGGAGGCGGCAAAAGCAATATCAAATAATTTGATAGATATAAAAGCACTTTACCAACAAATAATACAAACACACATTGCAATTGTCAACAAGTTATTTAACAAATCCACTAATTGAAACATTATTCACGAGTATATATAATTTATTGCTCAATGATCCAATTCCATTGAATAGCAGATATTGAAGTTTAATATCCGGAAACGTGTGATTGAATGGCCATCAAGGGAATACATGGCAATGCGATGCGATAACGCATTCACTTACTTGATTACGTCTCAATGTTCGGGAAGCCCTTCGGGGAATAATAGGACGGCGCGCAATTGACAAATCTATTGGCAGTTCGAGTATAGGCTATCTATTGAATATGATGTACATATCATAGCAACAAAAACAAACAACACGCACTTACGCGTAAACACACATCAATCCTCTTGATGTCAACGTCCCAGATAAGTTCATTCCTTTCCTTAATTAATATCTCATTGTCTATCTATAAAAATAAATATAAGTTTTAAGGATCGATCGTATTGATCATATTTTTGGTCATCATTAACAACATTGCTTTTGTTATCACTTCTCTTCGCTCGTATTTCCGTGTTCATCTCATTTGTTAGACTATATAAAAGACATCCGAAGAGTCGTGTTGTCTCTTTGTGTTGCTTTGCGTTTGTGTCTTTCGTGAACTGGAACTTCAAAAGAGTTGCGCCGTCGCTTATTTAGCATTCGGAAGCTACCCCTCTCAGTCCGCGGAGGACCTCATTAAAGAAGAGTATTATCCCACAGGCTCGATCAACCCTCGTTGCTGGATCAACAACCTGTCACAGCAGGACTTTCACGTCTCTTGTTAGCTTTATGGCTTACTGTCCTAATCTTGTTGAAGGCTTATAGAAACTTTTATGTTGCTATGTTATTGAAATCAAAATTAAAGGAGTTGACAAGACTTTGGACTAGTCAAGAGATTAAATTAATATTCATGAAAATTCGATAAAACTTTTTTTTTTGTTTGAGTTAGTTTGTATAAGATTACTGATTTTGAATAACTCTATTATTAAAAATATATATATATTGATTAAGTAAATGCAATAATCTTTAGTTAAGTCTTACTTAGTTAAGGTGATTACGTGTATAACTATATCTAGTCCTAGTTTGTGTGTAGATTATAGTTTCCAATCAATTAGTTAGCTTCATTAGAGTTCTCAAGTTTAGTACCTATTCTTGCAGAGATAATTATTTTATAATCCAATGAGTGTATCACCCAGTAGTATTGTCTCAAATGCAATTTGCACAACTAAGAGTTTAGTTAATAGTTATACCTATAACTTTATACAGATAACTATGTCATGGATTTACCACTATCAGTTCTCTTTTGTCAAAACTAAGTTGATTATCGTGTTAATTATTGATTATTAGTACTGCCCCAGGTGATTTCAAATGCAACTTACAATTGTAATCAATACAGACAGTTGTAAATTAATAATAATTTAGAAATTAAAAATAAATTTAACTTATAGATTTATAACAATAAATATTAATGAAAGTGTTGTAAGATAATTACTAAACATCTTCAACTTTAGTTGTAGCATCGCTCATCTTGCATCATTGCAAGTAGAGTTTAGAATTTTAGTTAAAGTGAATCGCTTGTAGTGAGTGTATATTACTGAGCAGGAATTTGCTGAGACTTCCTAAGGCAATCGATGCATTCCAAGGTTTGAAGGAGTTTTGAGAAGAGATGAGAGAATCTAGGTTACACACCGTGTTGGATATTAGCAATTAATTTCAGATTTCACAGTTTAAGAACATACCTACTTCACAGATATATTAACATGATATACCTATATAACATGAAGACAATACTCGATTCGTAATATAGATTGTCCTCAGAGAGTTCTCATCCTCTTCGTTCTATTGCATTGAGTATTAGGATCGTATTGTTTAAGTTTCTATTTCATCAATATTCATTGAATCTGTTTCTGACAGGTTAAAATCGGTTAGGTCAGGATAATTAAGGTTAAGACCAGTAGCGTAACTTTAGGGTGACAGGGTTGGCAAAATTTTAAGGAAACCGTAAGCAAAACTGATGAAGTAAACAAAGTTAATGTATGAAGAAAAGTTTTTGGTTTTTTATTGCAAAATTTTAGAAAATATCGATTAAGCTTTTAAAGCACGTCAGTCTAAAACCACAGATGTTTTAAATAGCTAAAAACGTTTACAAATTTGCCTGGAAGCATTGGAAATGTATCGACGGGAATTTGAAAATTTAAAAAAAGGGAGCAAATAGTTTAACAAAAAAGTGTTCCATTAATCCTGAATTTTCTAAAACTCGCTAGGGAATGGGAAAATGCCATTTTGACGAACATTGTGAAGATAAGCATCTTTAAGATCCGAAAATTTGTTCCAGGTGAACATATTTTATCGAGTGTTGGACCTCATTATTATTCAACTACAATCGCGTTTTCTTTCAATGATTGGAAATTTTTTCAGTGTTTTGCAACCTGCGACTTTTTAACTATTGATTTATTAAAAAAGGCTCTAGAATTTATTGAAATGAAATATATAAAAAAGACCTATCTGAATCTTTTGCCAGGAAAATTCTCAGTCTTTGGTCCGCCTTCAGAGACGAAATATAAAAGTTTTTGTGATTTAGAGAACTTGCTGATGTATTAATAATAAAAAATCATTTTAAGTCATGCAGCTTGCTTAAAGTATGTACTGCATTAATGTTATTTGTTTCAAGTTCAGTGACTACAGCTAGTTCTGAAAGATCATTTTCGAAGCTAAAATTAATAAAAACTTATTTATGAAACTTTATGAGACAAGACAGGCTAGGAAACTTGACTATTCTGTCTATTGAAAATTTTATAACCCGATCTTTAAACTTTAATATCATTATTGATAATTTTGTGAAACAAAAATATTGATAAATATCTTGTTAAGATTAAATTGTTATTTCATCGTAAATATGTAATACCTCTGCTTTGGAAATTTAAGTTTATTTGATATTTAACTAAAATGCACACAGTATTACTATTAGGTAACTACTTCAGTGATTTAATAATATCAGATGATCGGATTAGACAGTTGCGCCACTGGTTAATATCATATTGCTACTGCATTCGATTATATTTAATAAATTGGAAATATAACATTGTTAAAACTTTTCAGACTGAATTATTATAAAACAAAAACATGCTGTTAATGCATGAAGGGACTAAAATCTTGAAAAACATTAATAAGATGAAGACGTGAAGCACAGGGATGGCATTAGATAAAAGTTTTGATGTAGAAAGAAGTTTATTGCGCCAATGATGGATTTTGATAGTTAGCAAATAACTGTTTTCTATATAAATAAAAATTTCTTATAATCTACATTCTTTCAAGTTCAACTCTGAATACGGCGGCGACATTGGCACGGCACAGTAACAGCAAATCTAGTGAAGCGTGCTGAATTTAGAGCAAGCATGAATCGGTGGATATATATCTTTTACCCCCGTTATAAATAGTCTTTGGGGACGAAACGCATGCTCTAGCAATGTTTTCGCAATGCTATCAAAGCCAAACAAAATTATAAATCAAAGAAATTCCTCACGCTACTTTGTTTTACGCTCCAATTTTCTCATCGCGGAAAAACCAACCGACAAACAAATAACTGTTTGTTTGCTTGTTGTTCCTTTTTTTCTTTCTCTACTTATAGTTTTAATATAATTAATTAATAATTAAAATTATTTTCCAGAAAGTTATTTAAAAATTTTTGTAAATTGAAACAAAAGTTATATACTCATTAAAAGTTATTTATACAATTTCTCACCTTTTTGTTTAGTCTGAACAAATGTATGTACTACATAGAAAAATTTTGTTAGTCGTCGTTAGGAAAATTATTATGACAAGCTACATAGCATCCAATGTAGCACAACAAAACCTTTTAACAAAGCAAACGTGCGACATGCTTTTGAGTAATTTTAACCCGCGACCTATCTCGTGTGTGTTGTATTACCATTAGTTGTTCCTTTCGTCCTCCACGTCCTCTTCGTCGCTACATTACTTCTGCTGTTTTTAGTCGACGCCTGTCTGCTAGGAATATTGTTGAAGCGTTTCCAACCACTCCTACATACTCCACCACCTACTGCCATCACTAATTACAATAAACAATACGAGCTTGTATTGAGAGAAAGCTCATCGAATAACAAATTCACTGTATGCGAACTGAATAAGCTCCTTGTTATTTCTCCGTTCATTATTTGCATTTCATCATTTAAACTGTTTTCTGTTAATGTATCCAGTATATTACACAACAATTTCCAAAATTAATTTTTTTTTTAAATATGATTTACTCTACTACTTTATTCTTAGAAATAATAAATTTGAAAAATCGCTTAAATTTTATAAAATATAACCATCAGTAATAAACGCTAGGGCGTCTAATCCCCACAGGGCTACTACACAAGCCTGATGCGAAACGAATAAAAATCGAAAAACTAATCAGTTTGCAGCAGCGCGACGATATAATTCAAAATGCCGGTATGTCAGTGAAAATGATCTATGTCTTTAATTAATATTGGAGGCCAAGGTACACACCGTCACCACGTCGGCAGTCTTATCGCCAAAGGTAGCGGCATCGAAAGGCACTCGCGGTCGGGAACCTAAATTCAGCGGTTCCTTCGCTTACTTAGATGGGCTATGTACATGACATCGTCGCCATTAAATTGCAATCATCTTTGAACCAGCAGCACAGGTTTTAATTTAATCATGTTACTCAAGTTGCTCATCGTATTGTAAAAGCAATTATGCATGTCTTTCGAAACGTTTAGATGCTTTGAATCGCTTGAAACAAGCTGTTACTGATTCAAATTTTCCTAAGATTTATAGATGATTTTAGTTTATAAATCTAGTTTGCAATCGGATGAAAGCAGATGTTGATGATTGAAGTTTTTGTGATTTATTACAAATCATAAAGGAATCAATATAGGGGAAGAAAACTAAAAATTATCTTGGAAGTAATGAATTATTATATAATCAAGGGGGTTTTGGGGGTGCAAGGGATGGAAAAATTGCAACTTTTCAAATCTTTTAGCAAAAAAGGAACTTTTAAACTATTTCTGGTCCAATCGATGATTTCGTCTAGTTTCTTTGCTTTAAAACGACTTAATCCATTCATCTTGCCTATAAACAAAAAAAAATTGGAATAAAAATAAAAATTGGAATATAATGCTTTAATTGTAACCTAGAGCGTGTAAAATTTTTTCAAAGCAAAATTGCGAATAATTTTATAACAAAACTGTTTTTTTTACCCAATTTTTATTTTTTTCTTGAGCATTGTTGCTGTTCATGTTTGTAATAAAGTGTTTTTGCCTTAAACTTCTCTTTGGCGTAGTAGTATTGCTTATAATAATTATTAAAATAAAAAATTGAATGTTCCAAGTCACGTCTTTTTATAAATCATTGAAGAAAGCAATTCTCACTTTTGATGACTTGTGATGAGTATGTACACATTCCACCGGTGATTTGTCTTCTTTTAGAATAATCAAAAGGCATCTGCTATAACGACATTATCTTAGTTTAAGACGAGAATTTCCCACATATGCTGGTATACTAATGCATTGCATCTTTAGTCAACTTTCGCATGTAATAAAGGGCTGAAGTTGATGGAGTGCTGGCACGCCATGTAGATCTTGGCCATGGATTCTAGTTAGCTGTGCAAATCGTGTTTTATGGCAGTTGAAAAACGTGCTGCTCGAACAAGATTTAAAATTTTATTTGCATGGTTTTTGCCTGTTTTAGCGGGGTTGAATGGGTTGAATACCTGACGAGAAATTTTTCGGCTTGCTTGGGGAAAACGCACATGAAAACACTTCTAGCGCTGTTAAATATTTAATTACACAAACCTCAAAACATTATTTATTTATGGACGTAGATTCTTGTTTAATTTATTAATGTTTCTTCACTTATGATTTAAAGCATCATTCTGACTTTTACTAATACAGCACACAAATTTTACTCAAAAAGAAAGAAGAATTGTATTCCTAGGCATTTTTTTTTCGGGTATAAAAAGCTAGATCGGACGTGATTTACGACGGCTGGGCAGAACATCGCACTTACTCAATGTAATATTTAATAACCAGTCTTGAACGATATTCCCAGAAACTGAAACAAAGGCAAGCTGCGCACACAATTTCCTGATATTCGAACTTATAACCACGGGTCTCATAGAAACAATAAGACTTCATTCGTTTTATTATCCAGAACATATTCTCTCTTTTTTTTTACTGCTATATCTTGCAATAAAATGATATATTCACGGCTATATCTATATCTGTCTACTGAATACCGTCTCAATACACAATACTATATCTTAGAATTCCTTATGTTCCAATCTATATGCAGCAATAGAAGAAACGTAAAAAAAATATTGAAAAGAAAGACCGGATGCAGTGATGTGAATTCGATACCAATCGAATTTTTTCTTTTTTTCGGTGCCTATGAAATTCAACAATAAATAATTTAATATTGCTATAGCTATACATATATAATTTTTTTTTTTAAAAGAAGAGGAATAGACTATAATAAATAAAACTTAGGAGGGAACCAAAACAATCGCTTCTTTGACCTACAACAATATAGAATCGACAAAATGCAAAGAAACGACGAGTAAAGGGGGATTTATTATTCAACAACATATTGAAAGAGACCTTTTTATACGTCAGCTCTAGTTCAGGGAAATCACCTATATCAGCTTAGACGCCCTTGCAGATTCAACATGAGTGGATGTTCAGAGTTCAATTACACAGAGACGGGTGCAATTTTTTCTTTAAACTGAAGTCAACATAAATTTGCAATTTGTTAGTTTTAAAGCAACTTTTTTTGGGGGTTGGGGTTGTTTGTTATTAGCATGATTTATTTATGAAAAATCTATTAAGATTACATTAGAAACCAAAAAGTATGCAGTTATTAATTAAATATTCACGAATTAAAATTTATACATAGTAAGTTTAAAACATTATTATTGTTGTTATATACGTTAAAATGATATCAAATTTAGCATTTTCCTTTATGTTTACAATGCCACCCCTGAGCTACATCTTCAAATTCAGAAATATATTCAATACGCGCATGCATTTCCATCGAATCTTGAATCTCTGAGAATCAGATTTCCAGTGACGCAGCGAAGAAAATAGTAAATAAGATTCTAGCTGCAATATGTGGTATTTGTTTCATTCTTGAATTTCCCTATCTCAAAATTAGCAACAAGAAAAAATAGGGAAATGCGACAGGAAAAACAGTGTCGGATTTATACGCTGCATTAATAAACTTTAATTTATTTAATTTAACTGAATCACTCGCTTGTCAGACAGATATGGTTTATATTTTTGTTATATTGGTTACATCTCAAGAGGTAACCGGTACCATTTGCTATTGCTAATTATGCAGTGGATTGGTGGGCAAAAGAAGCATTGGGAGGTGAAGAATGCCGTGGCTTAAAAAGTTACGCGAATGGTTCAAATCATAAGTGTTCAACATTTTTGTTACTCAGGACCACATTGATAGAAGTACGTCAAGCGCATTTTTTAATAAATAAGTAAATTTATTGAAAGATTACTCCCGTTGCCTACAGGAAAAGGCTGGGTTAAATATCAATTCTTTTTTTAATTTTTGCTGGTTTTTTGTTATTTAATTGCTTATTATTTTTAAATTAATTATCTCGTTAGAACCTTAGTTATATCGCTCGATAGCTCAATAAATTCTTTTCAAGTTGATGTTTAAGGTCTTTGAGATATTCCTTTAGAAAAAGCTAAATTTTTGTGTTGAGTATCAAATGTAAAAGATTTTGACTGCTTTCTAACATTTAATCTTTTATATCTTCTAAACAAATTATTCCCCGAGAACGTCATACATATTTTTGGGTAGCTTATTAAATTTTCTTATGAATGACGTCTTGGATTTTCCAGCTAACTCTTTGTAAATAGCAATAATTTTGAGTTGAATGTCTAATTTTTTTTACATTATTCATGTTTTTTGGCATTCAATCGCTTATAAGTTCTAAACTTATTACCTCACTGGAACATTTTGTATATTACCGGATAGTTTGTTAAATTTTGTTTATGATAGAGTTCAAAATCGCCTTTTTAGATATCGGAAAAAAGATTAAATTTGAGATAGAAAATTGAATTTACTCTTTTTTAGCTTATGTTTTTTGATATTCAATCTTGAATTACTTCTAAACTAATTAACGCATGTTAATGAAATTATTATGGTTAGAAAGCTAATTAAATCTCCTATAAAACTATATTCATGTTCATGGCCCACTTTCTCCAAAAAAGGGTCAATATCAACTTCAAACACAGAACCTCAAAGAGTTGATTTTAAATATTTGCTTTTCATTTGCTGAAAGAATAGGTCATTTTGTTCCAAATATGACATTCAATTTTTTCTAGCCCTTTTGGTTGACATGGTGGAACCAAATCACATATAAAACAAGCCTAAATCTAGGTCACTTTTGAACCCGACAGAGGGTTAAAATAGTTTCATATTTTATTTTAATAAATATTTATATCGGAATGTGTGAATAATTAGAATTTAATAAAATTGCAAAATATCTATTTGAATAAAATATAATAGATATGAGTCTTGCACTCATTGTACGTAAAAGAGATCGAATACAAAATTTATTCGACGGAAACGCAGAGAAAATGATGACGGAGATCTAATTTGTGTCTGCTTTGTATTCACCATCATCCCGACTTAGTGTAACTTCGTTTACTGCAATGAAGAGCATAAAAGTGCCTGCTGTACAATGCTATCACGTTATTGAATCAACAATTTCTCTTGATAGTTGATATGGATATGACCCATGCATACAAGCAAGAATCTATAATCCGAATGGATATTTCCTTACAATAATAATCTAAAAGGAAAATGTAGTTTGCAAATAACTTAAAATTAAGATTAAAAATTGATTTGTGTGAATACTTTCAATTTAGTAAGGTATTAAATAATAATATACACATTATATACTTCAAAACATTTTATATTTGTCGCCAAATGCACAGTTCGCTCACAAGCTTCTTATATATGGCACAGAAAACATTGAATCGGTACAATTGTGATGGTCAAAGGATAAACTCAGATAACAGCCACTTATTTTATTAACTTCAGTATGGGATTTTCTAATGGACACAGGTCAACATCTATACTGCCATTAGCATGTCCAGGTTTTTGTTTGATACCCAGCAACACACATACGGTGGCCGTCTTTTGGCCGATACTGAAACGACGGCACAACTTCGAAAAAAGATGAAGAGCCAAAACAAAAATGCGACCACTAACGAAAGTTGGCCAGTGATTACTGCCATCATCGTTTAGCTATATTGCTGCCATAGAAAATGTATACAGCCAACACAAGTTTATCTGATGATGTTAAAACGATTTTTAAATGCATCGCTTTGCCAACGTTGTGCCAAAGTAACTTTAATAAGAGTGCATGGCGAAACGTATGTTTTCCAGCACGTCCCCGACGTTCTCAACGTTGGGCCGATTGATGATCGCCCTTAGTGTGTTGTTTAAGTGATTTTAAGTTATTTATATCACATCTGGGTCTTGTATTGTACATATGCTTGCTGATTTTTCAGGGTTTTGAAATGATACATGTATTCTGCATATCTAATTCCGATTATTCGTTTGGTTTGGGTAATACATATTTGATTACATTGTAGACAGTGAATTGAATAGACGCCAGTTCTTATTTATGTTGTTGATAGCTTACTTTTTAGCTGCAATGCTGAAATTATCTTGAAATTCTGGTCAATTTTGTTACAGATACCATAAATAAATTAATGTCAACCTCCACTATAGCAGATTACAGAAATGTGTGATTTGTTCAAAATCTTATTAGCTATCAACTAAGTATTTGATAAAAATAATTGACTTAGGATAAATAATTTAATTAGATTGATTCCTAAATTACCCAAGCCACTTAAGTAGTAATGTCCAGAAATGGCTGAGCTTTAAGGTGTTACATAAAAATAATAACTTTCTGTAGTTTCAGTATATACACTCGACTAGTATGAGTGATTATAATAAAGATTTTTAATTTCATTCATTTAATTGTGCTTTCCTGGCAAGTAAAAACTTTTTTAAATAATTAATTTGCTCTAAGATAGTGTTAATAATTAATATAAGAATAGTTATTATCTTTTTGTGGACATTGCTTTACCACACAGTGGCTTCACTAAGCGATTGAATATTTAACTATTATATTAATTAATTAATATAATATGTAATAAATTCTACAGTTTCAAAAGGTTGACGATGATTAAAAAGCCGTTAAGACTGCTGGTAATTTTAAACTATTTTGCTACCTTAGATTTCATTATTCTTCAGACACGTTTCGGCTTTTTCCTTAAGATAATTTCTTTTTTTGAAGTTGATTCTTCTTCTTCTTCTTCCTCGGCAAGTTAACATCCACCCCTGAATATGAACCTGCGCCTCTTTCAATTCTGTCTAAAGCAACATGCATCCTGTTCCTCCCTGCTGTAGGTTTTAGACCGTCAGTCCACTATTTTTGTAGTCTTTCTAAAATTCATGTAGTGGTTCTGGGGCGCCATCTTAGTAATCCATTTATTTGGGTCTTGCCTGGCAATATGTCCAACCTATCCTAATATTAACCACGCTACCCTGTCTAAAGCTTTGTTTTCTGAAGAATAGATTTACTTCGTACATTTTTTCTTGGGGTTATTCCGATCTTGGCCCTTTCTATTGATGTTTGCGTGGTTTTTAACCGATTGCTTAATTAATTTAGTTGGAGGTGTGTAGTATAAATCGCACGAGTTGTTAATGTTGTATGTTATCGAGATTTTCAAATATATCCATTTGTTTCCCTAATACATGTGAGTGTGCATTTGAATGAATATGTGAGCTTTGTGAGCTTGTGTATGACTGAGGTGGTTTAAAATTACATTTAACTACATCTTCCAATAATCAAACAACATAATATAATTAAAAACTACAATTTTGCTTACAAAATCTATAATAGCAATGATATTTGTAATAATTGACGT
>JARJDU010022547.1:0-11999 GCA_030264695.1 Lissagria laeviuscula | reverse complement strand
CGTCTGACTATCACGATAGGAGAACCGGCAATGAATTGGCGAAATGCGGACGAATACAAATTTGGTTTTAAATACACTGGGTTTGTAATAATATTAATTTTCATAGTCAATTGTCAATTTCCTAATGTCAATACATAAACTAGTAATGGGCAACTATTCATGAATTATTCATGATATCAGTAATCGAAGGATCGGTTTTTGAATGACGATGATTATTGAATGATCATTCGAAATGTTCATGTGAGTGATCAATCGAATGATCATCGAAATGTTCATGTGACTGATCATTCGATTAATCATCGAAATGTTAATGTGATTGATAATTCGAGTGATCATCGACATGTTCATGTGAGTGATAATTCGAGTTATCATCAAATGGTTCATGTGAGTGATCATTCAAATGATCATCGACATGTTCATGTGAGTGATCATTCGAGTCTTCATCGACATGTTATGTGAGTGGTAATTCGAGTGATCATGGAAATGTTTATGTAAGTGATCATTCGAATGATTATCACAAAATGTTGATATGATTGATAATTCGAATGATTATCGAAATATTCATGTGAGTGATTATTCGAATGATCATCGAAATGTTCATATGATGGATAATTGGAATGATTATCGAATTGTTTGAATGAATTTATTCGAATGTTCAAATGGCTTGATCAGTGAAGAGCCAACCTTGAATTATATCAATAATCTCATGATCAATATACGAATGATAATGATAATCGAATGATTATTGGAATGATCATTCATATGAGCAATGAGTGAACATTTCCAGGCTATTTCTCAGATACATAACTGACAGTGGAATATGAATGATCAGTATGCTTTCACCGTTCTTATGACTACTGAATGATCATTCGAATTCTTAGACTATTTTAATAATCGAATAATCATTTGAATCACAATTCTTAGTCGATTTTCTTTGTTTGTCTTCCATTCACTTCATAACTAGTAAGTAAACACATCAAAGAAGAATGAAAACATCAACATAAATGATAAAAGCCAAAAGACAACTTAAATCCATGATCTCAGACTTACTTCTATCTTCCTCTTCATCCGTGGTGTCTTCTTGTTTGTCAACTCTTTTGTATAGCAATATGTACTTACTTACTAGCAGCTATTAGAATTCCATGTGCAAATTTAAAACGCGTGCGCTTTTTCAGCTAGGAGTTTTAGAATCTACTCGTATCGTGATTCCATCTTTTGTCACAATATACTTGTACGTCTCTTCTATCTTGCGTACAGATCACAAGGGCGAAAGGAGATTCCTGTCGTTAGCTGTAAAACTTTTATGCGGAAGTCGCTTTGCAATTCCAGCACGCCACGCTGCGTACCTAAAATCAGTCACAACGGGAATACGGTCATCACCGGGTTGCACACGTGTCGGTGACTTCCGCATTTGTGTACTTCCATTGTTCCCTTTGCACGTTCCTACGTACGCGCTTACGACATTTTCCAACAAATGAGTCATGAGGTTTGTTTCCGTCAAATTTATTTTGACTCCTCGCAAGAATTCCCGAGTTAAAATACTTCGCATATTCCCAAGAAGTCAAAGTTGAGGAACGAGGAAAATGTTGATGGAGTGAAGAGTGAATGAATGAATGAAACACTCGCAGTGAATTGGGCAATTTCTGGAATCGCTTTGTTATCGTTTGCATGAATGAGTGCACACGTCATTTCCAGGAGAAATTTCAGGCAACCTGCTGTTTACTTAATTCAGTCATTGAGTGAATTGAATATTTGCAAATTTTATAAATCCGGTTTTGAATAGAATTTTTAGTTAGAAATCACTTTTTTCATTTGATTCTTGAACATCTGAATGAACTAACTTTTGGTTCCCGGTCATATTTCATGCACAATCGCATATTCTGTTTCTTCATCCGGTAGAAATCCTAGCAAGCTTTTCGTCCGCCTGCATCTAATCCAGTTATCAAGTTTCACATTTGACAGTAATGTATCGTACCGATTTTTCACATCCGCACGAAGTTCTCTTTATGCGCTTCGCTTGACGGCGATTCCTGCAGGCTAGCCCCGAAAACGTCGCATCTAGTTATACAACAATATACTTCACATGTTTGAACAGAGTTACCGTACTCAATAAGAAAGAAAAACGGCTGCAGCAGTCGCAGAAGCAACAGGGAATAGGGAATGAATGCGAGACACGGTCGACTGAATGCAGCTGAAGTAGATGAATCTGCGATATTGTTCAGTTACTGTCGGATCTAGTTCTCGAATTGACTCTCGCCGTGTCTTATACCTTTGGGAGTTTTCCCGCTGCACTGGCGTCTAGTTTTTGTCCAAATCATGATCATTCACTTCCAAACTTGCAAGTCTTGTCTACTTCACTGCATTCACTAGGATGTATTAGATTACTATATATTGATTATATTAAGCGGTTTATTTGATTTGTAATCAAAGATTATTACTAGCAATCAGTCATTATAAAATGCTTTTTTAAATTTTGCATTATGATAACAATCAGAGAAATTTAACTTGTACTAGAATGATAATCTGAATGAAAGCCAACATCATCTAACCCTCCATCATTTTCTATTATAAAACGTATTTTCTTATTCTTCACTCAGTCGTCCCCTTTTATAAAACCGCTAACTGTCACCGTCTTTGAACAGACTTTCCTTCACCTTTACCTTAGTCTTAAGGGACTGAAAATCTGGAGGTTGAGGTTTTCTCGTTTACGTCGTAACCCTTTTAATATAATTAAGGATTATAGAGAAAAGTAGGGAGTGCTTGCCTCAGAAGGATGGGGAATTGGCTCAAATTGACAGTATTCATTATTTAGGCAGCAATGGAATAAGGAAGGACGGAGTTTTCTTCTTCTTCTGTCGATAGAACCTCGTACAGATTGCTTACTTTATTATTAATTTTCTTATTTTATCTTATGTTTTCTTCTCCCCTTTTCGATTGCATTTGCCTGTTGTTGTCGCAAAGATTATTTACCACGCAATAAATAAACAAAACCCTTGTTAAAGCTGTAAGCTTTCAATTTCAAAGGACTATTCTTGTTGTTTTTTTTATCAATATGTATACTATATCTACTTATCGAATTTAGAGAATGAAATAAATGCTTGCTGTATGTATACTTTGGATAAAGATAAATTTCGGAAAGAAGGTGGAAGCTTGACATGATGGAGCCATTATGCTAAGTATCCTGAAACAGAAGAGACTTTCATGTTTGTATAATGTACAGGAAATTTGGAGGACATGAAGTAGGAAAAGGACAATAAAGGCGAAACTGTAAAGGTAATTGTTTAAAAAGAAAAGAAATATAAAAAGGCGGTGGAAATAAAAAACAAATGAGAAATTGAGACGAAAATAAGGAAATTGGAATGAAGTAGAGGCAGGCACATGAAATTTAAATTTATATTCTCATCGAGCTTTTCATTTTCAGATAAGAAAATGTATCAACTGTTATAATTGTAAATCAAATAATTGAAATTTTATCCAAAAAAAAATTATACGTTTGTTGAAAAGCAACTTCTTAAGCGAAACCACGAAGAAAGAGGTTAGGGGAGCGAACTCAGCTGCATGAAGACGAATTCAAATCAAAGTTTTATTGCTCAATTCTTCCTCTCCTCTCGTTCTTCTCATGGGTACTACTTCACTCCGAAAACTCCTACTATTCTACACATTAACATACAACATTTGTGATCCAGAGGGATCCTACTGAAATCAGTACTAGACTAGAATAATAGTAGAAAGTCATTGAATACAAAAAGCATTGCCATCGTTTCCATATACCGCTCGTATCTTGCGTCTCTAATAGTGGGAACAACGAGTTTACAGGAAAGGAAGTAAAGCAGCTAGAATAGAACGATAAGGCTAATCCGAAATCCAGTTGGGTTTATCTCTGACTCTAACCTTACTGAATTTACACAAAGATGTAGTATCATACACTAGGCTTTTTTTTTTAATAAAAACATGTGCATCCTGTTGGAAGAATGGAAGATTTTAAATTTCCATAATGTAATCCATGTGGTATGTATGCAAGTCGGTTTTATTGTTTCGGGCCTTGTCCCAACTCTTTGCATCATTCATGAACTACCACCGCTGCCGGTGCAAAACTGTGGCACACTCCTTGAAACTGCAGGTCCATTTTAGTGCAGTTTCTATTTTTTTTTTGGGCAAAGTCCACTGACATTGCAGACCTAGAGAATTATGTTCGCAAAGCAAGAACAGCAAGGTTTTGTAGTTTGGTTTTGGTTGCGGTGAATGGCTTGGCGAGCCTCGCCTTCGTATGACCTACATTCGCCAAAGGATTCCGGGGCCTCTCCATTCCGAGTCCTGGCGTGCTGAGGACTGTGACCCTGATATCGATCGCATCGAGTCCGCCAAAAACGCGAGGGCACGTTGTGCCTCCCTTGTGACTGATAACCGTTGGCACGCATTCTCGACAGTGTTTGAAACGTGGCTCTAACTGAGAGATCGAGACTCCGATGACCGCTAATCTATCATGTTTATGTTGTTGACTTAGAGGACATGCTTTTTTCTGATTTTCGAAATTCATTGTTAGAACAATTTTAATTTTAACATGGATCTTGTTAATATTTTTTTTTCTAAATTTACCGAGGTATTAAGGGCTGTATGAGTAATACTACTGCATTTTCCCATTTGCAGTTAACAGTCCTGCAAGGTGCAATTTCTTGGATTTATGTGATACTTAATCCTTTACACAAAAATGGTGTCTAAATCATTTTTACTGAGCTTGTAATAAAACATTTGAAATTGGGTCAAAGTACTATGACAAAATTACTAGATTTTTTTAAACCATACCTAATATTGTGATCATAATTTGCAAAGACCCCTGTCACTGGGATACATTCATAAATGAAAGCATGCAATTGACATACATTCGCATTGCCGCCGTCGCCGCATCATTGTGGAGGAAAACCGGAGTGGAAAATGAAGCACCGATTTCGCTTCAACGAGGGTAAATGTCTGTCTAACTAAATGGTTTGAAACGTCGACAATGGGCGAGGCGTCGGTGTGTCGTTGCTCCTTGCTCTAAGCAGCTACCCGCCGTCCTGGAATCCGCGCCCTTATCACAAAACCGTCATCATTTTATTACAATCCCGGCGCATGGCGTCCTCGTTTTCGATGCGTCGCCAGCGACATAATGGCAATTGCCAATTACGTGACGTAACGTGCGACGCAATCTAATGCAAATGAAAGCGACTCGGCGTGGAAACGGATGCGATCCTAACGATGCGGCGCTAACCTCAAAATGCAAAATTTTCATCCCGCACACGCACGTTCCGTTATGAATACCATATATTATTAACTGTTGTGATATTATAAGGGTTAATCGTATGAAATGTAAATGATAACTGTAAAGGTTCATATTTTTTAATTGTTTATTGTTAATGTTGCTTTTGAGTAAAATTCTTAATACAAACGCAGCTAGTGTCTGGGACCTTCATTCTCATTGAAAGACTAATTCAATGCTGATTTTTCTATTTTGGCTGAACTTTCAGAATAGTTTGGCCACCGATCAAATACAAGATGACCTCTTGTCCTTCCAACTATAACCTTGAATATTTTTTATAGTCGTCGAGTCGCCAAAATGTCTGATTCTCGCTGCGACTATCGACCACTAACGCAACACTAAACTTCTATTAACTATATCAAAGAAATCCGAACCCAAATAATACAAACTCTGGAATGAAGGATAAAAATAGATGAAGGTCAAAAGGACGAATAAAATGCGCTTATAAAAACACAAAAAAAAAAGAAACTAAGGAGGAACTATACGAAGGAAAATACAAATAAAAGGAAATGGCTAAAGAAGAGCAGCAATCATCAACAACGTGCCCAAAAAGAAAAAAAACTTGAATGATTGATTAAGTTTTGTTTTTCATTGGTAGAGTTTATTGCCAATTCTGTTTCATTTTGCAACAACTTTCTTCATTGACACATTAATCGTAACATTTTCTTCTTTTTTTTTGTTACAGCCGTTTCGAAGGAAGAACAAGATGAGAGGAAGCTGCACTATAATGGTTACAGTGACGAATTCCTAGATAGGTTAGAACCTAACGGAAATATTCCAACAGGTAAGAATTTTATTATTTTAAAGATTGTAGTAATGGGTAATTAATTCTTTTATAATAATTATATGTGGATACCAATTTTTGAGGTTTGTATCACTTGGGGTTAGTTTATTATAGCACTAAGTGCTGGAAATTGGATAAAAAGGATAAGTCCTGAAAGTTTGTGTAACGGTTACCAACTATGTCAGTGCAATAATAAAAATGGAGCCTTTCTCTTAACTTTTTTTAAATCAAATTTTTCACCACTTGAAGTTTTGTTTGATATGTGCGGGGCTCTTCTGAGCTTTCCTCCCATATCCACCTTGCTAGGTTGTGCTTTTCCTAGTTCCGGCATTTTCTCAACATTAAAATTTGCATTGGCTTAGCTCATCGTTCTTTGTAGCTTTAAATCTAAGCATATTCACTCATGCAAATACCTGTTGTCAAATTAATTCATTAATTACCCTTTACAATTTTTCAATGAAGTAATAAATGTCGTTCGTTGATAAAATGGAACAGAAGGCACGAACGATGAGGAGACACATTGCATGATTAATTGGTACTTGATGCCAATATAGAGTGGGCCGAAGGTGTTCCAGGAGGATTTTAATTATTTTCATATTCTGGGCAACCCAATCCAAGTGAATAATGATTCCCGTCGGAATTAATTAACGTGGATGGATGAGAGTGTAATAATAGTCTGCAATACGATTCACTAAGTTTGTTGTAGCTGTAGTTTCGAGAGCGTTTGACCATATTTCAAGGTGTTTGACAATTACAGTTTCTACCTCCGATAATCATTCATATTATTATGAACAAAAGCTATTGTTTTTGCAGTAATTCCAACTACAATAAATTAAGTTTCTGTTTGATGTGATAAGTAGTGCATGACAGGTTTATAAATTATACTCATATTGTTCAATATTCTATTAATTTCCTATTTCTTTGGCATAGTAATATGTTAGTTAGTTAGTCAGTCATGAAGGTTAATGACTTAAGGTGAGATACTTTTTGGTTTGATTTATTTTGGGCCCTGCGCTTTGGAGGCGCAGATGAGATTTTAGGTCTAGGCGCGTGCCTAGGGTTCCAAGAATTGAAGGACTTCGCGGAGACCTATCGTGCAAAGAGCCCCGACTGAGCCAAACGCGCTTCTGTAGAGGTGCACGCCTGGGACCTCTTAAGCCAGTGCTTCCAAATTCCGAAAGTGTCGTCGAAGGCCCCGATTGTGCGCCTATCGCCTCCATATAAAGAACCTGAAACCTAGAGCCCTGTCAGTTCTTAATTCATCGCTGGATATTTGAGAAAGAAACGATGACCTGATCATGGTACGGGTTAGAGGAGAGAGAGGAAGGAAAGTGTGGATGGAAGATAGCTATATAATCCAATAATTTAGTTTTGACTGGGGTTTCTGGACTATTTGACCATTTGCTTTATTATGCCATATTGTTAGAATTCAAAGGTTTGACAGTTTCCACTATTATAATTTCCCAACTTTAAGTTATTATATTGCTATTCCTATTGCTATAATTTAATTCGCCTTGTTTGCTTTACGACTATAACTATTGTGATCGCGTTTTGTGGACGACCACAGTCGGGCAATAATCCTTTTCATTCCTACCATCTACATTAGGGTGTACATACAAAACTATGTAAACAATAAAAACCAACCAAAACGATTGCAGTACTTACTTCTACTTCAAACTAAATACTCTTCGTTTTTTTTTTAAATAATAAATAAACATCGTGTTTGATCAAATTTAAATAAAAAATTATTTTACTTTCTTTTGGGCACTCTTAGTAGATGGAAACTTAATCGCCTTATAGGGCAAACTCGGTCAGACTTGTTTTGTTCCTTCCTCGTGAGCATAGCTATCTCGGTTATAATTGATGTGGGTCACGTTTTGCTATTAAACCATTTAGAAGTGACTGGTGCACCCCTTTTGTTGAGAGGATCGGGTTTCGTGGTTCTGATTCTATCACATTCTCTGCATCTATTATGTACCCATAAATATTATTCTATATAGCTATATTTGCTCTAACAACAAGCTCAATCTATGATAATTAGTTTGGGAAATGTTGTCGACTGTGAAATTTATATCGAATAAATAATTAATTTTCCTTGAGCCCTGGTTGATGTATCTCATGTATTTTAGATATAGATGCGTTACGTTTGCTTGCTAAATTCACGAATCGATAACAACTTGATTGATGATTTACTTTCTTGTGTATGCTTGCCATATTTGATAGAATATCATGTTGCTTGTGTTGTGGATGTGGGTCTATTTAGGTTAAGGTATGGATGGATGGTGATAGTAATGTTAATATTGATTTTGAATGTGTTACAATCAATTTATGTGGTATGTGCGGAAAAAGGAAAGTGTATGTTATGTTGTTGAAATGTAGTGAGTGCAGAAGCTGCTATTGATTTTTAGATTTTTAGGTCGAACTTTGTTTTGGTTTGATGTTCTGCATCTGTGAACACGTATGATTAATCGAATAGGATGTGTAATAATTCTATTTTAGAATGCTGTGTTATGGCTAGGTTTATCATAATTATTGTAATTTATAAGGCGTTATATATAATAAATTATAATTATTTATTTCATTGCTTAAGTAGAGCATGGAAGGTGCATAATATATAGTTTTAATGTGTAATAATATCCTATTAATTTTCATTTTTTAGGCTTAGTATTTTAGAATGCATTTGTTATTGAAATAGAATAAAAGAAAGTTTGTTTAGATCTGAAATGGGCTGTTTCTATCAGATTGTGAGCCGGATTTAGAAAAATTACCCGGACCAGAACACACAACTTATCAAAATAAAAGGTTGTGTAAGTAATTAGTTTTTCTCTTTTATAAAATATAAATGAAAGAAATATTTCAAAAAAAAAAAGCAAAATACCAACTGAGCAAGTCAAAGTGCTCGTCGGTAATTCGCTCACACAGCGCGTGGAAGAAATTAGCGCATAGAGCACAGAAACACAACATTTGGGTTGATTCGGACCATGTGAAAAAACACGCCAGTACATATGACGCGGGCTAGATTCACTGATATTTAAAAAAAATTTTGATAGCCCTACCAAATCGGATTGCAGCCCAGATTTTGTTCACGCTTTTCGTTGCACACTTAGTGGATATTTACTGCAATTGTAATAGGTTCTTTCCAACCCGCTTGAACTACGAGTTCTAGAATCGATTCGCATGCGTAGTTTGATAATTGTTTTCCAACGTGACATGCGTCCAGTTATAAAACTAACATCTGCTTTTCCAACACACCGAATGAACGATTCTATTACTGGTTGTGTTTCAGAGTCATAGATGTTTTGATGATTTTTGCATATGATTTTAGGTTTGCAATGTTTTCCAACGCAGAATCACAGAACTAGCAGTACCCGAACGGTTCTAGGCTACGCATACGCAATTAACAGTTCATAAACTGTATGCAGCCAGTAATAGAACCAGCATTTCGAGCGTGTTGTAAATAAACTATAATGTAACCTACAAAGTTCATCTAGATTTTTTTTATACATCTAGCTTTAATTTTTAATTTACAATACGTTTTAAAATTTTAGCTCAAATAGGTTTATAAGCTTTAATGTGAAACTCCAATGTAGAAATCAGTAAAATTTAAATTTTTAAAATACATTTTGCCTAAAACCTGCCGTACAATTGTATGATCTATAAATAATATTGCAAATTTTGAATTTTAGTATTTATTTGCTTCTTCGTATTTTTATTGTAATCAGACAATTCTAAATCACATTTTCCGTCGATCTTCCGTAATAGACCTATTTCTGTATGCATTTGTGCTCTGGAAGGAGCCTATTACAACTGCAATATTGAAAGTTAGGCGATAAAGGACATGTTCTGAAAGTTCAAGTGGCAGTGTAATACCAGCACTTCAGCCAACTACAACTTTACTCCCGCTAATCACTAAAATTGTGTTACGTTGTAAATTATCATTTTATTGTGTGTTGGAGCAGGTCTTCCACCATTGTCAGATCCTTTTTTTACCTACCTCCATTCGGGGGAGTGTTTAACTTCTTCCTTTATCCTCCCCCAATCTCACTAACCTTATACTTTTTGATTTTCTTCTAAAATAAATTTTGCAAGCGTCCAAGAACTGAACAAATTTTACTTAATTTCTAAAGCCTAACATTTTTTCTTATCTTCTCGTGTTTTTGTCGTATAATTAGATCCAACAACCTCTATTTTATTTGGTCATCTTAACATTCATTGATTGATACTTTTCGACATCTACAAATTACTACTTTCACTCAACTAAAATTAATTACGTAAATATATTCATACAGGCGTCAAGTAGAATTTGACAATTTCCTATTTCCATCACAATCAGTCATATCTGTATCCCACGCAGCAAGGATAACTAAAGTAGACGTTGCGTTACCGATTGTTCTAGCACAGTGCTGGCAGCAATGTGATGAAGGTAGCGTTGCGTGTGAAAATGATAGCACTTACACACGTGCGCGTTTGCATATGTATCACAAGTGCTACAATACGAATACACAGTCATACTTTCCCTTTTAAATGATATCATGATATATTACCAAAACGTCATCTAGATTAATGCTTAGTAGGCCTAGACCTGGGCGTCTAGTGTGTCATGCAGACACAAAGCAGGCCAGGCGTCGCGTACGTGGACAACGATGTCGGCGGAGGGCAGCAGACGTAAATTAAGCGTCCAAGGACTAAGAAACCTCTTTGTGAGCGTCGTATTCGCTTGCTATCCGATATACCAACAATGAAATTTACACCTACATCGACAACGACAACAAGTTATGAATAACGGCGCGGCGTCAGGATGTCGGCGTCGTGTTGGCTGGCAGACAACCGGACGCCGCGCTCACGGTGACCAAGGTGCGGTTAATTAGGCTTAGAGCTGTGGTTCTCGTTCTTCAATCCTGAATACGTGAAGAATGCAAGAAGGGCGACGTGCGTATAATGACCAATTGTGTGTATGGGTATAATAGATCGGTTTGCGTTTATTATATGACAATATTAATCTTCTGAGTGAGTCAGAACCTACATTTATTTAATTAAAGAATTTTTCGTGGCAATAAAATACAAGTACGGGAAATAGTCTACAAGTACGGGAAATAGTCTATTACAGTATAATACTGTAGTGGCTTTGCTATATATACCACCCGAAACTTGATATCTATGAGACTCAATTTTTGCTTTACTTATTTACTTGCCTCCACCTTACGGATTATTTAATACTTCAATCATTACTTTCTTAGAATGCCAACCCAAGCCTAAATTTTGTTCTACCCTAATATGTCAAAAACACAAACGAAAATTAACAAAGACACATGTCAAGTAGGGTCCAACAACTTTTGTCATTTATATCTCTCCCTTCCTTCGCGTTTAGTCTGCATCCATCTGTGGTTCTTAGCTACACACCAATTTCCTATGTTTTGTTCCTCTGTCACTTTGTATATTTGTCCACTCCAGTACATAACATAACCTTAATCCCTCTTCTAACCACAAAAGTACAAATCAATTTTGACTTTTGTTTTGTTCTCTAGTTGCACCCCATTGCTTTTTTGCACAGAAATTTTCTTAGAACAAAGCACATTATTTATTGTATGTGTTGGCTGAAGTCGAGGTTGTACATAAGCTAAAAGTAACAATTATTCACTACTGCCTGTCTACCGAACAACAAAACCCACCATCGAATAGAGAAAAAAAGTAGGAAAGTAATATGCTCCCTAAGGATTCAACTCGATTTCTACCAACACCTACGCCATAATACTATAGGTGGGATTGCTCTTCTAGGTTTGTTCTCTGACGCCAGTGTGCTTTGTGTCTCCCCATTGTTCTTTTGGCGTTCGTAGTTCGCGAACACTTGACATATTTATGAAGTATGTTGGGAATCCGTAGGTCGCAGCAGGCCTTGAAAAACATTCTTCGACGTCGGGG
>JARJDU010022544.1:0-12305 GCA_030264695.1 Lissagria laeviuscula | reverse complement strand
TCCATTCCAATATCATCCAAAAATACTTCAATCAGCTTCTTTTTATAAACTTCAAGTATTCCTGTCATGTTCCTACGGAAAATGGGCCATTTTGCTGAGATGTCGCAATAAAGCAAATCCGTTAGTTTTGGACTATGGGGAGATATTAAATACAACACGTGCGTGGGTAATATTCCAACATCCAACAATTTCTGCGCTTCTGCTTTGGTTGTAATACAATCTAAAAAATACCTACTTGTCATCAGCTCATTCAATAAAAATAAAATTTTGGAATTGTTTATACCAACAAGGATCCAACCGTGTTCTGCAATTTCATTAGAATTCGCATTGATAATGCTCTGTATTGCAAGGATAATATCTCCCGGTTTAACATTGTTGCGGTCTTCAAATTTCAATAAGGCCATTATCATATCTCCTGTGATCAGGAACAAATTTGTCCGGGCACATATCTGTATTGCTAGTTCAAGGAGATTGATATGTGGAGATCCCAGAATGATAACATGGGGGATGTGGATGCTATTCACGGCATTAGTTAGTAGATATTTGATAAAGAAGACGTGGTCATCTGGTTGTTGAATAACCAACTCTCGTGCTATCTCGTAGAACAGTTTGTAGATGTTGTGTTTTTCTAAGTACGGGATGTGCCATGTTGGCATTTTCATTTTGCGTTTTGTAGGGTCAGTCATTGTATATAAATGCGTGTAAGATATGTATAAATAATGTAAATAAATAATTGTTCTTTTTAAAAGAAAATTATTACGATTTTATTTGACATGACTTTGAAGTTAGTGTAAGCGTATTTCATTTGATGCTATTGATAAAAATATTCATATAGTTTGAAAGCTATTATTATTTATCGTTGTTGCTATGGGCAATATTTAAAATAATGTCACTCAGTTTCTTTTAAATGTAGACCCTCTAAATAAGTATAAGATTGTTATACTTGTTCAGAGTATAAGCTTGTCTAAGACGTTGTCAAGGCCGGTTTGTGTGCCCTATAGTCGCCATTTTTACCAAAATGTGTGTCTTGGAGCGCTCTTTACCAAGATATTTGAACCATTATCCTTCATATAATATTTCATCTTTAAAAATGGTAAAACTCTTATTTTTTTGCAAGTTTCTTGTGTTCTTGTTATCAATAACTCTATACATGTTTGACCAACGTAGCAAGTGGTATATACCAAAAGAATTGTCTTTTGAAGCTCAATTTAAATATGTATGACACTTTCTGCATATTAACTTCACTACTCTAAACGCATGCTTTTAGGCACGTGCACTTATATCTGCCAAAGTGCCTCCACAATTAGAATTGTTTCGCAATTTCAATGGATTTACCTTAAAAAGCATTTTCTGGCCATTATTGGTGTCAAATAAGGATCAACTGCAATTGGCAAAACAAGAGTCAGTAGGAGTAGCCAGACAAATTAAAATACGTAAGTAAAATGACAAACCGAACAACATTGGCTGACTCGCTCTTGCGAGGGGGCGGGATAGATCCAAATCAACCTAGCGAAAAACAGTGTTTAGAGAATCATTTACCTGACGAACTGTTTCTCCGAGGGGTTTGGGTTGGGGTAGCGAAAAAGGTGAGGTTGAATACGTATTGCCGCGTATTTTTTAATTAAAGGACCGCAATACAAGGTTGGATTTAGATGACTATGGCCTGAGTGAATGAGACAAAATTTGCTTTCGCCTCGTGACTGATAACGGTCATTTTTTGCCTTCAACTCGATATATAAGCCGCTAAAGTTAAAGTACGTTTTACGAGATTTGCTAAATTAAATTTAAAATATTTCCGATTTGAAATTCGAAAATCAAAACGACAGGGGCATAGTTTTTAGTACTTATGAAATTACGCAAAAAAGCTCAATTTGTGTGATCACAATCAGTCACGATGCTAACATGACGTTTCTTATACCGATTTGGAGGTAAATGAGCCTCTTAAGTGAAGCGAAGAGGGCAGGACAAACCTGGGCGAGTCTGAAAACCTTAGCTACCAATAGAGTCAGATAGAAAACGTTTGTGGAGGCTTTGTATTCCTGAAAGAATCTATGACAATATATAATATAGCTTAACCATTGACAATGAGTATTTTATACGACAGTTGTAGAGAAAGGTAGTTTTTGCATATAATTCTCTTTGAGATGGTGATTGTCTATCTCTGAAAAGTAAGGTTGGTTGCAGACAGTGACGGATTTATAAACCTGGGGGGCTTCAAATTCAAAAAATGAACCTTCGAGGAGTTTCAAACAAATTGTGCGCCTCGGGCTCCTTTAAGAAGAGCCTCAAACTCAAAACTGATAGCAGATCAAGAGCAATGACATTTATGTTGAACCAAGACATGATAAGGAATTTGGAAAGTAGTAAAATAGAGCAGGAATACAACATTACTCATAAGCATTCATAAAAAGCATAACATTAAATGGAAAATAATTACAAACGTTTATTAATTTCTTTTGACATACATATTTCCTATTATAAAATATAGATGTCACAATTTAATCAGCAGTGATTATCTCTTTAACTTATTGATAATGAAACAAAACTTTCTTTTAAATGTAGACATTGTTAAACTACCATTATTTTTATCAAATTTATTTACAAAACTCATTGTTTTGTCAGCATACATAAAAAAAAACATGGTAATACTTTTCCCTTTAAGTTTCACTCTTCCATAACTTTATAGTTTTGTCATTTTCTAGAGCTGCAGATGCAATGATATTCTCTGTTGGATGGCATGTTGTACATAAAACCACATCTACAAGAAAAGTAGTAATAAAAAAGGTAGTACTTATATAATAAGAGAATAGTATTTCTTACCTGTGTGACCTTGTAACTTTTGAACAATTTCCTTAGTTTGCAAATTCCATATATAAACCATATTATCCTCAGAACCGCTCACAATCCATTTCCCACCAGTTACTGAGAAATTCGCAAAAATGCAATACTTCTCGTTCTTATGACCTGAATATGTCTTCAAACATTTTCCCTTTGAGTAATCCCAGAGTTTCAATGTATTATCCAGAGTTGCTGCCAAAATATATTTTCCATTCGGTGAAAACTTGACAAATGATACAGGGGGATTATCATCGTCAATAAGCGTTTTCAAGCATTGTCCTGAAGCTGTATCCCAAATTCGACTAAAAAAACAATATCAAATTACTATTGAATTCAAGGTTTCATTGTGTTTGAAAAACTAACCATAAGCCATCATAACTGCTGCTAACAATTAAGGAACCATCTCGATTAAAGTGAACAGCACTGACTGGATCTGAATGTGCTGGCAATGTTTTTAAACATTTTCCAGTTCGTACATCCCATATTCGAACAGATTCATCAAAAGAACCTGATACAATGAGATTACTCTGTGGATTGAAATTACAGCAGAAGACATAGTTACTGTGACCTTTTAAGGTTTTTAAGCATTTTGCTGAACTTAATTCCCAGATTTTCAGTGTTTTATCATCACTTGCTGAAACTAAATGCAAAAACGTTATATAACATAAGTGTAGTAATATGAATGCATTCGAAGGAATATACCTAACAATCTGCTATCACTTGACCATGCAACATCACTAATGCCAAGTTTATGTCCTGAAATGGTTTTCTCAAACTTTCCATCATATGCACCCCATATTTTGATCAATTTATCAGCAGCTAAAAAAGATCATTTCAATATACTATATTTTGTATTACATGATGTACTTACAGGAACTGGCAAGCCATTCACCATTTGGACTAAATTTCACTGATGATACAGCTTTCGTATGTCCAGCCAAGGTAAATTTCAATGTGTAATTAGGTTTCTATAATTAAATACGAAATAATGCTTTATTTTGTAATTCAGAACAAGGCCTGTTTAAGATGAACTCACCAAACTACTTGATTTATTTGAAGCACCAGTTGGTGTAAGACTATTGCTTGTTGAATTCTGATTGCTACTCATTTGATTTGAGTTATGTACTGAAGGAGCGCCTCCCAATGGCATCATAATCGACCCTTGAGCCAAACAAATCTAAAACACAAATATTATGCATAATAGAGAATTATAAACATGTGAATGCCATGTGTACGCGCGCGGAGTGCGTGAGCTGTTTTAATACATACTTCCAATTACAGGTTGGCCAGATTGGCAATTAGGGGATGCGATAGTGCCACTCGTCTTAATTATAATTCGAAGAGTGTCAGCTCGAAGACTTATTTATTTAATTGCTCTCGAGAATGCTTAAGCGCCGCTTCTAATCCACCATTTTTCATCAATGAATGGCGTCCAAACATCCCGTTCTGTCAAACGGCGATCGTCTTCTGGGGACATTTCAAGGTTAAATTCATTTGTTTTCACCTGACTTAAATTTTTTAGATTCTCTTCTGTTTATTCTTCTTAGGTGGCTCAGAAAATATAACAAAATAGATATTTCAAATAATTTATTATTATTGTACCCTTATTCAAAAACAGTAATGATATTGAAAAACAAAAGACAACAAATTAGCATATAGGCAAAAATCTTACAAATGCAAATTTTATTTCTTCCTAATATTTCTGGTATGTTTTCCTTTATGCACATTTTTCAAATCTTTAGACTTGACTGTTCCATAAATATCTAAAATATCATTCTTTCCTTTAAGTTTCCTTTTCTTATCAAAACTTTTTCCCTTTGCAGTTGACTTTCCTGCATTGTTCTTCCCTAGTTGTTGGAACTTAAGTACTTCCAGTTTTGTCAGCTTGTCTTTCTTCTTCTCTTCCAGAAGTTCTTTATAATTTTTGTATTTATTTCTTTGTGGTTTTGCACCTGAAATTATCCAACATAAATGTATAAGAAATTAACTGTTTCAAAAAGGAATAATTACCTAATTTTATTGCCAATTTAATTTTTGCTTCTTCTTGTGTGGCAGCATCAAATCCAGTCATACCAAATTTAATTATTTCTCGTTTAGCTCTTTTAATGTCAATTTCCTGTTCTGTCCTTTTGATCTCTGAATTGGTCTCTTCGATTGGATCATGAACCAAATCTCGTTTCAATTTTGCTTTTGGTTTGTAAGCCTCATAACTTGTTGCTACAAATGCTTTCTTTATGTTTTTACGATTTAAGGAAGCTTTTGTAGCAATGAACTCGGTTTCCATGATTTTTATTACTAATTTTCAATAAAAAAAAACGAATTCCTTAAAAATAAAACATATGACAAAAGTGAGGTTAAATCATATACATCGATCCAAAATTGGGGCATAGAACAATATCATATAATTACCAATAATTATTTTAATTAATAATTCAATACCAATATAAAAATATTATAATTTAATTAAACATAGAGTTATGTAAAGCTTCCAAATCCTTCTCTCGTTGAACACGGCGAATTTTCTCCTTTCTAAATGCTTCATAAGTTTCATCGTCAGTGGGTAATTCATATCGACAAACAGGACAAGAATTTGTTTTATTCAACCACGGCATTATACACTCTTTGTGAAATTTGTGCTTGCATGGAATTTCAATAGCTTCATAATTCAGCTCAAAATCCTTAAGACAAATTGGACACTGGATGTCTAAAAGAAGAAAAATTAGTAATTATTTACTTTTGTATCATTCAGACATTCCATTTTTAGTTTAGATATATACTTGATTCTGTAACAGCTCTTTGAGGGAGAGCATCAACAGCTGCTTTGGATGCAGCAGGAGGTAAGTTATGCTCAACTCCAAGTTCTTCAAACATGTTCATATCAGTTAGTAATCTGGCAAGATGTAGGAAATGATTTGGTGTTTGTCCATCTTGTAAAGGCTCCCAGCCCATTTCTTCGAAATAATCTGCCATGGTATATATCTAAACAATTTATGTTGTTCTATTAGTTGAGTGAAGGAGAATCACTAATTAATGTTTAGTTTGTGATTGTCATTTAGTAAACATGACGAGTCAAATTGAGATGTCTAACTTTAAAGTTACTAGATGTCGCTACATAGGAAAAAGGACTTGTTTTTAGTGTGTACTGTAGTTTTATTAAAATTTGTTAATATAATTAACTAATTTTTAATAAAAGTAGAGAAATATCATCTTAGTAAGCTTTATCCGCGTAATAATTTTGTTTACATAGGTAGAAAGTAGGTAAAATTAAAATTTATATTATAAATACATCCAACTCTATGCAACCTCCATAGCTATTCTGTAAAAATTAGTTTTTGATGACTGTAAACACCCATTTTTAAGTAAAATACAATTAATAACAACAATATATTGTTATAATTTGAATAATAGGCCTGTTAACTTATAATGGATGCATCTCCACCAATTAAACCCCCAAGAGGGGTCAAAACATCTAAAGAAACTGTGAGCATAATTTTTACATGCACATTATAACCTAATTATTTTACTTTGATTGTTTTAAATAAATATTTTTATTTAACTATGTATAGTTATAAATATGTCTCTATTTTTTAGAGCTCTGTATTAATGTCTTTTATTGATACATTATACAAGAGTGATTCGGTTGAGGAAAGAGATAGAGAAAAGGCAAAACTTGAGTTGGAATACAAAGCTAGCGACAAGAAATTGGACAGTTTAGTCTTGAAACAAGAAGGTGATCTAACACAAGTTATGCAATTATTTGGTACATTATCTGAACAAGTTACCAATGCACAAACAAGAATTAGAAAGGTAAAAGATAATTTGAAAGCATGCAAAATGTTATTGCATTGCAAGAAGGATGATTTGAGAAAGTTGTGGCAGGAAGGTTTAGAATACAAACACATGATACAACTGCTTGAAGAAATGTAAGTATGTATACATGGATCATATCCTTGTTTTTATGTAATACATATTTTGATAATATTTTTCTAGTGAGAAGATGACTGAAGTGCCTAAAAGATTAAATGTACACTTGAATAAGAAACAATATCTTCATGCAACTGAATTGTTAGTGGAAGCAGTTGGTCTTGGCAAAGGATCTCTTGTAGGTGTGGATGCCATTAAGGAATTAAGTCAAGAATTGGAACAAAAGAAAGAGCAGCTTCATTTAAAACTGATGTATGAGTTGAAGCAACATTTATATATTAAGCCAAGTCAACAAGTGTTGAATATTAGAAGACAAGGAAGCAACAGGGATGGATTTATTAATTCTCCACTTCAAAGAAGTCTTGAGTTGAGAGCTTCATCAAGACAAAAGAGTAATGTGCGAAGAAATCTTATGGAAACAAATAAGTATGTTTTATACATCAGGCAAGAATATTAAAAAAATATATATGCAATTTTTAGATTTTCAATGGGAGATAATGAATTTGAAGTAAATGAAGATCTTAATACATCAGACCCAGAATCTGATAGTGCACATTTTATATCAGTGCTTGTTAAGAGTCTTGCATTACTAGAAAAAATCCCATATGCAATACAAGAAGTCAAAGATGATATGAATAATGAATTAATTCAGATTGTACAACGTACGTCTTATCACATTATAGATATTGCTCAGTTGCAACAAATGACAGAAGTTAGTAAGCAAACAAAACAATTATCTCTTGTTGATTTGGTACAAACATTATTTGAACAATTTAAACAAATTGGTAAGGCCCATAGCATTGTTTTACAATACTTTACAATGGCCTGCCGTGCTCATAAACTCGATCTAAAGTTGTATGACATTAAATTGTATTGGAATCAAGTGCAAGCCGTTCTACAACAACTATTGAATGATTATTTAGATGTACAAAATATTAATAACGAGACGCAACTGATAAATGATAGTTTCACTAATCCGAATGATATTTCTGGATATTTTTCAAGGCGTAAACAACAAGGGTAAGTTGTATCTATACATCAGTATGCTTTTTTGCTATTAAATGTAAGGTGTAGGGTTTCCTTCTTCAATTTACAAATTTATTAGGGACGGTCATTTTTGTTTTTACTTCTCGCTCCTCTTTTTTTCTCTATTATATCCGCTAAAGTATCGTTCCAGTCGTTCTCAAATTTGTTTAATTTCTTTTCTTCCGTCCATTCTTTGTAGGTGTCTCCACCAGTTCAGTTGTCGTTTTTCTATAAAGTCCGGGAAGCCTTAAATTTCCAGCTCTTTTTAGATATCTTTACTGTCTAATTTTGTTGCATCTATTATCCTTCTCAGATACTTCATTTCTGCTGCTTGTATTTTGCTTTTCTTTGAATTGTTATCTAAACAATGTTACATGTTTGGAGATTTCCTTCTTTTCGATGATGGTTTTTCTTAGTTTTTGTGATTTCTCTCTGTTTTTGTTTATATCAATTTCTTCACTCATGTTCTATTGATTTGGTGCAGATGTTTTGATTCTCTTGTTGCTCTTTTGTCTATTTTTTGTTTATCTTTATACCTCATATAAGTGGCTCATTTATCCAACGAACTATTTCTCCGGGGAGACCGGGTTGAAGCGGGCAGCAATACAAGGTTGGATTTCTATTGGATTCTATCTATTATTGGGACTGATTACGGCCAGGATATTTCAAATTACAAAATTTGAAAAGTACATTATTAAGCGCTCGTATCGTGGCCGAATTTGCGATTTTTGCCTTAAACTCGATACATAAGCCGCTAAAGTTAAAGTACGTTTTTAGGGATTTTCAAAATTCATTTTAAAAGGTTTCCTATTCGAAAAAGTATTAGAAAAAGAAAATTATTAATTGAAAAAAACTCAATTAGTGTGACCAATTTGGAGGTAAATGAGCCTCTTGTATCGTAATTTTTATTGATAAGAAAATCCATTATTTTTCAGTAAAAAGAAAGCTATATTCAAGTTCGATGGAGCATCTTGTGCTTTATCAATGAACAATTACAAGGAATCCAAAGAAGTATCAAAGAGAAGAGACAAAATCTTCTTATGTCCTCCAGATCATAACAATATTATGTTCATTTTTATTCCATTCATGTGCTTTATTGAAGATGTTGAGCATATATTGGATCTTCAACATGGGTTTGTAGTAATTTATTCAAAATTTCTCTTTATAATTTTGAAATTGTCATCTTAATTCGAAAATATATTTTTTATATAGGGCCCAATGTGCTTTACATAAATTCCTCTCAGATTATGTAAAAGACAAGTTTTTAACTCGTCGCCATATAGACACATTACAACGAATAGAATCTTCAGTCCGGGCATCAGATGCTTGGAAATCTACAGTTTTATTAGATGCCACAACTGATTATAAGCCTTTATTAATTGTAAGTTCATATATTATCTAATTTACCGCTTAAATAAATCATTAAATTGATTCTTATTAACTTTCGCAGAGTGCTGTTAATGTCGAGAAGTTCATTAGGGATTGGCGTAAGGTATTAGCAGCGTTACCATTCTGCGGTGAAGATATCGTTAGATATGCTTGTAATGCATTGAAAGATTATCGCGAGACTTGTAATGCTGCATATTGCGGCATTGTGCAACCGCATTCTGAGGATCGTAGGATTCTAAGCGCTATGTGGTTAAAAGATGATGACATTAGTCGGTTTTTGAAGTAAGTTCAAGTATTTTCTTACCAAAAAAATGAGATAAATGTGTATATGTACTAACATTGCTTATTACTCATTTCAGATCTTTACCCAATTGGCAAAATTTGAAAACTATGCAGGAATTCCAAGCTCGCAATGCACGCAGGCGAACAGTACGAAGGGAGCACACTTTAGAAGAAGAGAGTCCTGAAGAGGTGCGCCAGAGGAATCGCAGAGAGGCAGAAATGTTAGCAAGCAATTTGAGCGAAGACGGTGTGAGCGCCAGTGAAATTTTATCTGATATGGCGTTGTTAAAAGAGTTGGCACAACTTCAAGAAAGCATGGTAAGAGAATGTAGTTAGTTAAAGAAGTTAAGAATATTGTTAATAAATTATTTACAATTGTGGTTTAGGAATGGTTTTCAGTGCAAATGTTACAATTTGCAAGTGAATTTCGCCAGGATCCAAATTTATCACCAAATGGTAATGGTGAACATTCACCACCAATATCTTCCACTACTTTGCAACAATTAACCAGCGTTGCTCAAGATTTTGATGAATTGGCTAACACTTGTCTGTTACTCTTGCACTTAGAAGTGAGTTATAGAGAATATTAATTTTGGAATTAATTTAAGGGGGACTTAAATCTGGAGGGATAAAAAACAATTGTATCCGCGGGCGGCAACCGGGATGTTGTTTTCCGCTGGCTGCTTGTTTTACGAAAAACTCATGAATGGTAGATAACTGGTTTTGTAAAAACCAAAACTTAATTGAATTCCCTACCATGAAGCATAATTTTCTTTCGAAATTAAAAAAAAATAGCTATCTTGCGGCAATTTGAAATAAAGTCATTTTTTCACCAAAAAATCGAACTTTAAGTGGACACATAAAATTGAAAACCTAAAATATATAAAAAAAAAAGCTTATGTTACATGATAGAGAATTTATTTTTACGTATTAGAAGCAAAAAATGAGCAAAATCGGTTATATAGATCCAGAGATTTTTTTGCAACCAGTTGAAAAAATATGCTTTTGAGAAAAAGATAGTTTAAGTTATATACCGAAATATCATTTTATTACAATCTTGTAGACATCCTAAGGATCATGAAAATTAAAAAAAGATCGATTTTTCAGTCTCAGGATGTAACCTCCTTCTCCCCCTCTTAAAAAAATTTACATTTGATTTAATGATGTTCTTAGGTACGTGTTCAATGCTTCCATTATCTACTAGCACCTAGTGAATACAACAAAGAGACACATGAACCAGATCCAAAAGTTCTGGAATTAAGCAGAGTATTAGCAAATGTTGATGAAGCAATGACATCAAGTCTACATCCTCGTAAATGCAAAGTAAAGTCAAATTATAATAACAATTAACATGTTTATTTATAAATTTACGTAAAATCTTTGATTTTAGTATATATTCGAAGGGCTTGGACACTTAATCGCTAAAATCTTAATTAGTTCATCTCAATATATGCAAATTATTGATGAGGCTGGCATTCAACGTATGTGCCGTAATGTGTTTGCATTGCAACAAACTTTGACGAATATTACCATGACAAGGGAAGTTGCTTTAGATCATGCTCGGCATTACTTTGAGCTGTTCTTCCTTACACCTGAGGTAAATATCTTCAAAATCTGTATGACGGTAATATTTAAATGGTTTTATTGTTTAAAAAAAACACAGGAAATATTAAATGGAATAATGGAAAAGGGTCCAGAGTTCTCTGAACTGGAGTATATGAATGCGTTCCAATTGCTACATCGAAGTCAAAAGGGAACGAAGACATATGCTGTGACTGCACACTTGGAGAGATTGTCTGATATTCTTGGTGAAGTTGGAGTCACTGTATAGTTTTATTTCTTTCATTTTGAAAGGATAGGTAAGAGGAATACAACAGATACCAACTAATAATTGCTTTTTAAGTATAGCTTATATAAAGCTTTGAAAAACAAATATATAGATTGCAATATTATGTATATGTACATATATAATTTAGATAGTTAAACAATATGTTTATTTATTAAAAGTTGTAATAGTAAAACAGTTTTATAAAAGAGTAGGATATAACATGATTTAGTTAAAGTTAAAGTTCATCACGTACAGATTGGATGTTTTGATTTTCATTTATTGGTAAAGTGTCCCATAAAGTTTTGCGATTTCCAATAAATTCTACACTTTCCATTGTCATATCATTCGGTGATTTAATATGCAAGTATTTGAATGGATCTTCGATAGTTTGCGATACTGTTTCCCAATGGAAGTTGCCAATTTTTGGTATGCTACAAGTAATTGTAAAAACTACATATTCACTGATTTATTATTTTAAGAGGCTCATTTACCTCCAAACTGGTATAGGAAACTCTATGTTAGCGTTCTTCAACTTTTTTTTTTGCGTAAGTTTATAGCTGCCAAAAATTATCCATACGAATGCCTCCATCCGTTTCTATTAATTAGAATTTCTGGATTCAGAAAACCAACAAAATAGAACCTAGATCCTATTTCATTTTTCCATTCACAGAATATTCAGGCAAAATTGGCCTGTTTTAAGCACTCTAATTTGTTCAAAGTAAACGTGCCGGCCCACCTCGACACTCAATAAAGAGCGCCGCGATAAGACTCGTACCCGCGCGAGACGGATACGACTTGGACTACAAACCGCCGAAACGATACGAAAGCCCACCGGCAGGAGGGGACACGCGAGACACGCCAGTTGAACACCGCGAGCGATAAACCAGCGGCGCGGGACACAGATTCGACTACGAGCTTTTTAACCGCAACAACTTTAATATACGTTATTGGAGCTGGAATTACCGCGGCTGCTCGCACCAAACTGGCCCTCCAATTGATCCTTGGTAAAGGGTTTAGA